>JACCPG010000173.1:52682-122711 GCA_016069955.1 Drepana arcuata
GATTGAAGGTTGACTAGCCGCGGTCGGTTTAGGGGCTAAGGTCAACCTAGTAAGCCATTGCGTGTAGGCATTTGAACCATTGGAAAATTGCCTTGGGATTTTGGGACCTCGATTACACTTGAGCAATTTACTAATTATACTCAGCGTTTGTTCTCGCCTGAACAGGAGAAACAACTATATATGACGACGCAATCTTCTTAAGTAATTTAGTTTTGTACTTAATTTTATTTATATAATGTTGGCAGAGGTAGTACACCACCGCTTTTTGCCCGATATATAAATTAAGGTGCCAACATGCAAGCACGACTATACATACGCCTTTGAATTTCTTCTCATAGTTATGCCGGTTTCCTCTCGACGTTTTCCTTTACCGTAAAGCTTGTGGTGTCGCTAATCACTGTACTTAAGTTCGGAAAAACTCATTGGTACAGTCGGGATTCGAACTTGCTATCTTTCTCTTACAGGCTACTCGAACCACTCGGCCACCACGATTTTTTATATATAGGAGTTAAATTAAGTTGTTAAGTAAAGGCAGGTACAGTACAATTATGAATAACATCGAGCTTTACGGTCAAGGAAAACATCGTGAAGAAAATGACTTTATTTAAAGATGTTTGTTTTGTTCTTAAGAAAGAAATGATGTTACTACACCGCAGCCTACACCTTCGGTTGCCCCTTGTAAAAATATGTTCCTTTGAAACAGGTTTTCTCTATTTGGCATATGAAAATAGTTTTTTGTTTCTCTTTATTACTATGTATAAAATGGACGTTGAAAAATCCATTGCTCGGCCACCCGGCAAATAGCTTTGTGTTCAGGCCATAAACATGACTTTGAAAACTTTGAACAGGCTGCCAGACACGATAGTAGTGGCCCTGTCAAAGGCATGCCGTTTGGGCTATACTAGTCGTGGGTTCAATCCTATTGCCTTTGTGCTAAATATCTACATTATAAGTGTTAAACTGAACATGTTTATCTAATTTTATCATAAATCTAATTAGATATTCTATACTGATTATGTAACATTATTATTTTATATACTAATAAGGCGCATGCAACACAAAGATCGCGAGTTCGAATCCCGACTGTACCAGTGAGTTTTTCTGAACTAAAGTACAGTGATTAGTCACATCACGAGCTTTACGCTGATAGAAAACATCAAGTGTAAACCTGCAGACGTCTTAGAAGCAATTCAAAGGCGTATGTGTAATCGTGCTTGATAATAGCGATGGACTCGCCATTTCTGGCGGAATGTGGGTGTGTGGGTACTACCTATACATCTCTGCCTATCCCTTCGGGGACCCTTGTGGGATGGCGTGATGATATATTATTACTACGATAATATAAATAAGTTAGTACATTATGCAGTTTAAGAAACATAAAATAACAGCAAGCCCGAATAAACAGAGTAATAACGCTTACCGCAATCCCGCAAGTTAACCTTTGCGCTCGTCTAGGTAACATCTTTTACACGATCATATAAAATCCGGATGCTTTATATTATCACAATGTAAAGCGTGTTCCACTTACCCTTGACATTCGTACCCTCCATCACAACGTGGCTCATGCAAATTGTAATTTACATTTGTAATAGCGATTAAAATCCGCCGCTATGTTGATCCGCGAATTGCGGTAATATATGTAATAAGCCTTGTCTACACAGAAGGTTTATTCATGTAAGTTAAGCTGTGCGAATAATATATTTATAAAGGTGATTCTATTGAGGACGTGTGCTTGTCTCTCTTTCTGCCTACCCCGTGAGGGACGGATACATGCCTAAAAACAACGAGAATGTTACACTAGCATTTTCGTTCGCGTTGTTAGTTAGAAATATCTACCTATCACTTTGACACCTTAATATGTGTCCGCCGAAAAGTGACTTTTGTTACACTTCTGCCTACATCTTCAGGGATTGTGGGAAGGCGTGAGCATATAAATGTGTGTAGTTGTGCTTAGGAAACGGCGACACGCTGTCCATGCGTTGGCATCTAAATATATCACGGGCGAAAATGTAGTATTGTTAATTTTCTGCCTACCCCTTCAATCATTGTGGAAATGTGTGAAGGGATGTATTGTTCTATTTTCTTCCAATGCACATTTAGATCTGCCTATATTTCCGCTACAAATGTATATGTATTTGCCCGAAACGTAATTCTTCGATTGTGTTCGCATCCCGAATATTGCGCAAGAAAATTCTTATTTACCATATAAAATAACACAGGCTAGGTTCTTACCCACAAACGTATTGCTTCCGAGGTCGATCTCGCGACACCGATATGAAGTATTGGTCCCTGGGGACAGTCGGGAATTGAACCCGATGAAGCCGGGAAATTCGAATAAAAAAAACAGACAAGGGAATGAGGTTCCTGCTTTTAAGCATTGCAATGTTGCCATTTTAATCAATCATTTGCGGGCAATATTTTAAAGGCTTTTGGAATTTTTTTTTTCCTATGGTTTTTGTGTTAAATTTAAAGTTCGTATTATTGTCGTAGTGACCGGGTGTTTAAAATAATCGACCACAAAGTCAATAATGCAGGGTCTAGGATTAATATTGAGGAAACCTAGATATGTCTAAAAATGTATTCGAGGACATGTAAAGTTGTGCCTGAGAGTTGGTAACAGACTCGACATCTATCTCATATGTATATTGTATTAAGTCGTTTCTGGTTTCGTGCTACAGTTTTCATGGCACCAAGCAGCGTGTCTGACCACCACGGTCGGGCGGCTCGCACAATTTATTGCCATTTGACACTACAAGCGTGCCGGTCGCGAGTTTCGCCACTTTTCCACTCGACTTGTGCGCTTATTAGACGTTTTCACTTTGACGAATGGCATTCGGTACGCAATAGATAGGTAGCTATTAATTATTATTATTATAATGCACTAAAAATTGGCATTTGTACAAATATATCGTAGCGTCGAGTCCCTTACACAATACCAACATGTACGGTACGTACTCAGTAAGTCGGCGAGCATAATATGAAGTGAATGATGACTCTCGATGTAGTGAAATAGGTTCGTAAGTTCAGAGAGAATTGGCACTCTACTCTGCCCATGTGGGTTCTGGCGTGATTTTATGTACATAAATGTTTTCTAAAAATACGAAATTAATTATGGTACAGTCTAATTAGCGCTACGTTTATGTTACGGGACAGGAGCTCTAGTTGCATCATTAGGAACTTAAAATGATCTATTTCCAAACCGTAAGTCCTAATGAGCATGTGAAGTGCATAATTTATAGCCGAAAAAGAGTTGATTTTTATATCAAGATCAGAAATTTAAGCATATGGCCCGCTATAACTAAAGAATTAAGATTGTAAGCGTTTGCCGCCGCCCATGGACGCTTTCAACACTCGATGTATTTATATACTGCAAAAATATCATCTAACCCATGTTGAGGAAGTCCTTTCCACACCCTAGCATGTAATTCAATCCAAAAGCAACTTGTCGTTGCGGGTTCAACCACTGTCGTTGCTTGATCAAAGTAATGTCGATTTTATCAATCTTCAACCAAATTCCTATTTTCAATGTTCAATGAAATGAATGTTCAATGTGATATCCTGCCTGTAAACCTTTCATCTATTTATTCTAAATGTATAATGTTTCGTTACGATGTTTTCTATAACAGTTTATCGAATTTATCAAATACTGCATAACGTAGTTGCGTTCAATGTACCAACAAATAGCAATAAAATGCCATTTCTAGGTTTGTAGGCCACTTGTATATGGAAGGAGAGCCGATAAAGCTATATTATCAAACTTTTAATTAAGCTGCGTACCTATTTGCATGATTTGAGTTTGGAAGTGAAATGAAATCATGTCATTTTTATAATTATAATAAATATAGGTTGCTCAAGACGATTGATTAAGAGACAAATTTACCATAGTTACTATCTCTGCCAATGTAATGATGTATAATATATGTATGTAATGTGTGTATATTAAAGAGTCCCTTGAACTTGCAAAACAACCTACTTACATTTATTTATAAATGAGAAAGTTTCTGAGAGTGATTGTTTCTCACTCACGCAAAAACTATAGAACGGAATTGGATGAAATTTGGCACACATTATTAACTGCATTATCATATAGGATGGGATTGTATAAAACATCCAGAAAAACTAACAAAACACGCGAGTGAAAATATTTGCACACCTAGTATATATACATATAATTGCAAGTGGTGACAGATTAGCTCTCTGTTACATTGGTCTTTAAGTATCTCCACGAGTTCTCGAAGGGGGTAAGTACAAGTGTAACCCGCCTTCTATCTCACGTTTTTTCACTTATATATATCTCCGACAGTATAAGGATGCCTTTTACCCCCACGAGTCGTTTAAAAAAAATATGTATTATATTTTGGGAAAAAATATTATAGTTTATTGTTATTATTACACCTTTGTCCACCATTACAAGGGAATCGTCGAAAGGCGTGACAAAATAATAACCTGTAGTTAAAGGAATCGTCGCCTCATCAAGATCGTACATCGCCGTGTATGAAACAGTGACAGGTACATTACCATTTGATAGCGAAATAAACATTTACAAATACTTTTTGTGGTTGGAATATTTAGCAGACAAATGGCTAGACGACATGGTAACCCACATAAAATACGTATCATGCAAACGTAAAAAACGAGGCAAGTTTTCCTTAGCTAGCTGAGAATCGTAAAAGTGTTACTCGTAAATGAGAAATCGTAAATTTTGTTACACCTCGGTATATACTTGTGCCGTTTGTTCATTTTGTATCAGTTGAAGGTCTTAAATGCTTGGCTTAGGAAATTATGACGCCTTCCTTTACGTATACCGTCCGTTTACGACGCGGACGACCAGAAATACGAAACTTAAAGCGATGGCCGCCGACAAGTACCTATCTGCAATTTCATTTAGACGTTTAACGTTCATTCTAGTTCGTATTTAATGCCCTAGTTCCTTACACAACGCATTAATACATAGCGACATACATGTGTATATCATCATCCTCCACGAGAGAGAGAGACTTTTTCAGTTTCTTTTTACACAATCGTTGGATTCGAGCATTCTTAACGTCCTCTTCCATGAGCGTCTCATCGATAAAGTTAACACAATAATAATAAGGAAATTAACGGCGAAGGAACCATCGTTAGAAGACTATACGTTTGAGAATTATTTAAAGATCTGATTTCAAAGCGACGGACAGAAATGTTATTATAATTCTGTCCCTGTCTATTCTCGCGCAATGTTTGCGGAAAAGCGTCGAAGATATCATCACTACAACTTATTAAACAAAGTCCTCGCAACGTGGGTCTGTCTGTTCGCGATTAACAAAAAAAAACTACAGAACGGATTTTCACGTGAGGTTTAGATACATAATCTGTTAAGGTTTTGTCTAAATTAGTGGAAATCTGGTACTATATTATTGCCAAAATGGCAAAGACAAGTCGTCTGCGAGTTCTCATTGAAAACGCTACGTTAATCCACTTAAGGCGTACCCGAGTAAAGCCGGAGCGGAGTAATATTGTAAAAGATTGTACCATGCTTTCTCGCATGTGTTGTGCCCGAGAGATGGCGTCAGAACCTCAATCTGTCGCGTTGGAACCTAAATATATCTCAATGTAAGGAGGGTGTTATTACTTTACCTATCTATCTCCTCGGAGACCCTTGTAGGAAGGCGTGAATACAATAATAGACTCTAGTTGGAATGACAAAATTTATATTTAAACCCTGACCCAGTGATATAAATGTTTACCTAACCTACTGCCAAGGGTCAAAGCTACGAGAATTTTTCCGCAGAGGCAATGGGTACCTAAGCACAGATTCTTCCCAAAGTAATCTTTGGGGCAATGAAATATGTTAGGACCTGGATCAGCGCGAAAGAAACTTCGTTATTTATAGAAGGAGCGTGGCCCGAGGTTGTTTCGTGTTACCTGAAAATTGCTCAACTTGTGAACAGTATGTTGTTTACCTACATCTTTTAGGGGATCTTTTATTTAAGTCATATACATACGTATATGTATATGTTTATAATAGTGGAGCTAGTCTCAAACTAATCAATGCCTGTACTCAGGGATCTAGACAAATATGTAATAATATAATATAAATAATAATAATACATCCTCACGCCTTCCCACAAGGGTCCCCGAAGGGGTAGGCAGAGGTGTATAGGTAATACCCACACACCCACTTTCCGCCAGAGGTATATTAGGTGCCAACGTGACAGATGGCGAGTCCATCGCTGATGCTCAAGCACAATGACGATATGTTTCGTTCCGAAAATAAATCTAGATAAAATTATAATAATGAAATCGAAAACGGTCTGGAGGGAAATAGCAGTTTATGAACACGCCCGATAAACTTAATCAAAGATATCAATATTACGTAAAATACGGTAGTTTGCAATTATTCTAGAATATGGTCGGCATCAAAAGACGATAAAGGCATTGTGTTTGAAATGATATAAGGTCAACAGCCGTTGACAATGTTATTGATCTGTGAAAAAAGTTAATAATAAAGGTGTTAGTATTCTTAGTCACGGCTTTGTTAGCGTCTGCTTGTAGGTAAGTGTCCTACAGCCCTTGCATTCCCTCAGTTTATGCGCTCGCTCGTCTGCATACAAACTGCATGCAATGTGTGTCCGCCAATAAATATGCACTCGACTGGTAATGCCATATAATGGCGTCTGCTGCACTATTGTATCGACAGATGGTATTACCACCATTGTGTGCGAAATGATAATGAAAATAACTAATAAATGATTGGTCATAATAAGTCATGCTTTGGTATTTTTATTAATCCGAGAAGACACCAGTTCAGCGTACGCTATGTGGTTATGATGGCACCTTACAGTGACTGTTGCTTGCTCGACAGACAAGAGCGAAAAATAAGAGTACTTGAGAAATATATTAACTTTAGGGAATTTAATTTCTTTGTTGATGAAAGCATGATCCTCTGTTGCCGCCAATGGTTCTGATAACGACAGGAGCACGAAGTTGGCTCATCAATCATCTCACCTGCGTAGGTACTTGGCGGATTTTTTTTATACGCCATTTATAATTACATAATTCATTTATTCCTCTAAAGGGTACGAAAATGCGCGGTAAATATTTCCTTTTTATTGTCTACTAGCTACTCGTTCCGACTTTGAACCGTGCATAAAGCTTTCAGAGAGTTATAAACTTGACCTTTTCTCAGGAGTCAATTAGTCTCTTGGCTAAAACCACATGAAAATCGAATCAGTAGTTTTTGAGTATATAGCGAACAAATAGACAGACTGAAGTAGCAGGGGACATTTGATCATATGCAGTTTTATTTAAAAGCGTTCAACGACTTCAGTGAATGAATTAATCGTCGATTCACGAATAAATTGGAATTTCATGCAAGTTAACGCATGTTGCTTGGTAGTGCCCATAAAACATGCGATAAGTATACGTATAATATAATAATGTATATTTATTCGCTTGATTTATTTATATTACACAATTATTGTGACTTTATAACATCATAAAGCTGAAGAATTTATTTGTTTGAACGCAATAATCACGCCATCTATTAGATCGCGCCATCTATATATAATAGAAAATGTTTACTTAAAACTTTATATTACATTACTTCATCCGTCCGGTATTTGCAAATTTCCCACGAATAATAAAGTGTCACTTGGAGAACACCATAATTGAATGTAATATGTGGACTTCCTCGTGGCGAAGGGAAAGGCCTCGAGTGGTGTGGAGACGAGTCGGGCGGATCGCATTGACCCGCTTACGGTACCTACGTATCCACGACCTCGGACGAACAAAGCTCGCGGGTGCCTGCTGTTTCATACATCGCTCCTTTTTAAATAATCATACATACATAAATACATATCATCACTCCATGTCCTTAACGGGGTAGGCAGAGAGTATAGAGCGCCAGTTCTCTCTAGACTTACATACCTCTTTCGCTTCGTCCACATTCATCAGTCTCTTCATACATGCTCGTCGGTTTCGAGTACTCTTAACGTTCCCGTCCTTGAGAGTCTTGCACACACTTTTGCTTTGTATATCTGTTTCGTCAATCTTTCTTCACTCATCGTTTCTATGTGTCCAAACCAACGTAATATGCCTTTCTTCATCTTTACAATCACGCCCTTATTCACGCCAGTTGATTTGCGAATCAAGCTATTTTCATACTTCCTCTGACATACCCAGGATTCGCTGCCATTCAATAAGGTAGGTACCAATATCGCGTTGTGTTTAAATAATCATAGTTACATCTACCCTCCCATGTGACAACTGTTGATATCCCACACGCGATTCTCGGTAGTGGTAAACTTTTTGCTCAAGGCAACCCAACTTTTACATGAATGGGGTAGTACTTCCACGGTACAGAAGATCGCAGTTTTTAGTTCCTGTGGTCATTATGGTATGCAGCTGGCAGCATCCTCTTTTGTGTTGCTAGTACTGATCCTCCAGCAGTACCAGAATAACCTTCTTCAGAGTTCTTCAAGAAGGGTGTGAAAAGATTCCTGCAGGGTCGGCAACGCGCGAGTGATACCCCTGGTGTTGCAAGCGTCCATAGGCGGCGGTAACCGCTTACCATCAAGCGGACCGCATGCTTGTTTGCCACCCAAGTGGAATAAAAAAAATAAAAATAAAAAAAAACCTTTAGGGTGTGACTGTTAGCCTATGTTAGGCTGCAATGACCATCGTGCGGACCGTTTTCTTGTTTGCTCGCTTCTTATACATGTATTAAAACTGGCTTAATCCAGAATGTCTGTCAAATCGCAAAAGAAAAAAATATATCCTGTGCAGCATCGATCTCCCTTCAACTTATGAGTATTTATTCTCTTCTCTATAAAACAGCTCTACAATGTCAGTACAAAGCCGCAAGTGCATTGTGGTATTGGAATTAATTTAACGATATCCATAAGCTCAGGTTATTTGTTAATTATCTACTGCAACGACACTGTTCTCTACGCCTTTAATTAGTTTGTTCGAACTCCAGTTGATAAGAAAACTTTTGCAATTGATTGCATTATCTCCTTCAAGTTGGGTGAGGTCCAATGTTAATTTCAACATTGCCAGATTAATTTGTTGTTGACGGTTCTTTGAACTTTATCTCATGTGCTGAATAAATTAAAATGCAAAATTCGCGCATTCGTAACGTGTCAGAAAGATTCGTAATTTAATTAGATCGGAGCGAACAGGCATGCGCGGTCTGTGCGCCGGCGCACGTGTCAACGCCCGCAGGTGCGCACGTCATTGGCCAGCGACGCCATTGTTCTGTCCGTCTCGGCTCCCATACCACCCAGTAAACCCCTCTCGTACACATTCTCCCTAACATGAGCCAATTACATATATCCTACTAATATAAAAAAATTAAGAGTTTGTAAAGATGTTTGTTCCTCATGCAAAATTTGTGAAGCCGTGAATTTGGCACTTATATTTATTAGCTGGATCTTACAATGAAATACAATTTTACGCACTGAAACGGCGGGGCACAACTAGTATATCTATGTTATATAAAATCAATCGCCATTCGTCAGTCTCACAAAAACTCAAGAATAGCACCGATGACGACCGACAAAGCTAAAATAATAATATTTTCTACTATCACAGATTTGCAATCACGTGATTTGTTTTTAAGATTATATACGATAACGGCCGTTAGTGATATAGTCTGGTAACAAAAGCGTGTATTTTTTATCTACGTTTTTTTAAATATTAAGTAATCGCACTGAATTGAAATCATGTATAAAATATTATGTCAGGAGATCGTTAACCGGTACGAAAAATATCCTTCCGAGAACATAATATATTATTTAAAAACTGCCTTCAAAGTTTCATGCTCCATAACATCATAAGTTAATATTTCCTCAAAATTTGTTCGAAAATGTTAACAAGTTATTTCAGAGAAATTGTCACGTATTTTGTGGGTTGTAAATCAAACCGCGATTTCTAAGTTTATGTAAATGTGAACCCATATGATTATTAAAATACGTTAATCCAGCTTCAACGGACTCGTAGGGTTAAGTTAATTACAAAAACAAAGGAGCCGCAGCGTTTGTGCGAACAGCTCACGATTGGAGTCACGTGACTCAGATTTATATGTACCAAGAAGTTTGTATGCGTGACTTGTCGACTATTCGGTCACTTGTCACGTTGCTGTTTAAATCAATTAAAGTTTGCAAGGGAACTGGGAACCGATAAGCGATATGTACTGCAAAGGCAAACAACCATTCGACCGGTTAATAATAATTACTTTATATTCATGAAAAATTAAAGTCGTTAGCCAGGGTAACTTGCCAAGAAGGCAGGCACCGATGCCACTCATAGCAATGCTGAGTCTCTGAGCAAGTTATGCTCCAGCCACTCTGTCACTGTGGTAACGATGTCGGTGAACCAGCAATATTAAACCCTACGGCAGACTGTATTAAGTCGAGATTGTTAATATACAGAATGGCAACTCGCCAGTGAACAACGAAGAATGAACTAGACTGGCGCCGCCGGTGCCTCGAGTTATCTTTTATGGTAGATAGAGATAGTAGAGCGCCAATCGTCTCTAGACTCATAGACTCTTTAGGTTCATCCACTTGAGATTTGTCTCTTCATACAAGTTCGACGGTTTGTTCTTTATAGATTTTACCTTGATTGTTATCCCGTGGTCTCTCTGCTTCTTCCTTCAAACATTAAAGTTTTCAAACATAAATATGTTTTGTCAACCATCAATTGGATTAATTGATTCTTTATTCTGTACACGTACTGTTTTTATATGCATTATTGAACACTATCCCAGAATCATATGAATAAAAGAGCTCTTGGCACCGGCTGACCGGAATGAGAGTGGCAAAAACTATATCGAGATAACATCGATTACGATGTCCATTTATATATAAGCCAATAAGGAAATTGCACGGATGCGGCGCCGGCGAGATGGAGCATTTTAAAGTAAACACGTCGTTTTATCGCCAAATGGGATTCATATGATCGGATCTTGTTAGCTGTGGTGATATGGAAGCCGCCAGCTTAATGGAAAATAGTAAATTGACCAATCACAAGCCAGCGCTGCGTGCACGATCGTAATTGAACGAAGATTGTTCTAATACAGACGACTGATTATGCTCCCACACTCTGGTCTTTGTTATGCTATTCTGTAGGAAACTTACATCTCACATTTATTCTGTATTATTTATTACATGAACATCTCGTAATGGGCAGAACTTCATTTTAATCCCTACTAATCCGATTTTGAAAATGTCGTGGTGGCCGAGGGCTTCGTGTTGTTGCCTGCAACACAAAATTTGTAAGTTCGATTTTTTTTTAACTTAGTAGGTACAGTGATTAGACACACCTTCAGCTTGACGTTGAAGGAAAACATCGAGAGAAAACCTGCACACGTTTGAGAAGAAATTCAAACGCACATGTATAGTCGTGCTTGAGTAACGGCGATGGACTCGCCACCTGTCACGTTGGCACCAAAAATATATATAGGACGGAAAGTGGGTGTGTGGGTACTATCTATACACTCTGCCTACTCCTTCGGGGATCCTTGTGGGAACGCGCGAGGATAATCCGATTTGAACAAAAATTGTTTGCATATTAGATCCCTCCACCAATTTCTAGTCGAGGGGGTTGCGGGATGCTGGGAGAATGACCAACTCTATTAATTGTAGTGTGCGTGTGCACTCATAGGTAAACGGTGAGTACCGATAATAATCAGACATTAGTGGAAGATTTATTTATTTATTTATTTATCAACTTACAACTATTTTACAGGTAATAACCTAATGCAATAGCGTAGCAACATTCTAAGTGTAGTATAAGCATTCAGATTTTATAACTTAATATGTACAGCGTTATTTTTGAGATATAATAAGATTGCTCACTTACTTTATAAACTATGAGGTAGAATAGTGGGGCGCGTCTTCGTGGAGGGCACTATCTATATCATCACACTGCTACTCAAGGGAGCGGAGCAGTCAAATTAAACGCGCTACCGTAGGGCACAACTAGTTTCATTATATTATACTTAGTACCTAGTCTCTTCAGGATTCTCTTGACGCAAGCCGGTAGAGGTTTTTGACCCAGCAAGAATGCAGAGCGAATGAGAGAATGGTCAACGTACATTTACAGGCAATTCTGTCCCAATCCTGCAAATGTAGGTTGTTAGGCTCAAATTGAAAATAAACCTGTTTAGTTTTAACGCCGCTTTACAAAGCGAGGCAATGATTTACCCAATGTAATGTTTCATACGAAAATGGCGTTAGTATCAGAATCACAGTGGAGTCCCAAAAGTGCTGTGTTTCAACGAGCTCTAGTAATAACCGTATACACATCATCTCGTTAATGTTACCGACTGTTTGCATTTGGCTCTTGGGATAGCTATGTATTCAGTGTCCTTGTTGGTGATACTGTCGGAAGTAATAATCAAACTGGAGCTATGGTGGTTTGAAGGTTGCTGCAATGCAATTTGGACGTTTTTTTTTTCTCTTTATTTAAGGAGTTTTCCGTGAGGACACCTGGATATAGAAGTAATTAAAATTTACGCTTATTTAATTGTAATAAATATTTTATAATTTGGACGTTAAAGGATCGCTATGAGTAGTGTATAAAGTCCAAATTGCAGGTTCAAACCTCGTGGAAATGCGAAAATGAAGAAGAGCCAAAACATTTTTCTAGGTTTATTCAACTGTCCTGCAAGGTCATCGCACACGTACAGAGGTTCTTATTACTTTTCGAGTTGTCCACCTTATCAGCTATCCTTTACACCGCGTAATAAAATAACATACAATAAATTCAGCCCAGTTTATTAGCAGAAACGGCATCGCCATCTACTTAAAGGGGACTGTACGGCAATCTAGGTGTCGTAACTTGGACTCCTTTGTCCTGATCGCAATCTCCATAAACCAGCTAAACACCACGCCGAGATTCCCCTCGAGTCCCGTGGGAGGGTTGGGAGGTGCGCCCCTAACCCTCCGCCGGTACGAGTGCCTTATGATTTCGGCACTTCGCCCTTTAAGGTGACTCCGCTTTATTAATCCATAAAAATCTAAGAGAGTTGACATCAAACAATAATTTTCCGAGTTGAAATGAAGGTGCGTAAAAAACTGGGCCGTTTAAAATGTAGTTAGGCGCTTTTTGCACGGTCTAGGCGACGATGGGCTATCACGGGTAATTTGCCTGATGACTCCATTAGCATTGTATACGATTCACAACCATCATAAATTATGTTAGCTTTTATAAAGTATACTTAAGTTCTCACATTCTCCAACTGAATTGCGTTTGTGAATTGCATAATTTTTATCGATATCAAGTGTTGTTTTTCGCGGAATTGTCAGGTAATCGCGTAGGTATCGCAAAGTTTTGTGTACATCTACTAGACTATCTTATCTCAAGAATGTCGTACTATCCGGCAATAATATAATTGATATTATGTACCTATGTCTGATAGTGTTTGTATCGATACTCGAATCTTTGCGCCAATGTCAAATACTATAGGCACTGATTTGGCCCCCGATAATCTTAGCTTGAGTCCTTTTAATCTTGAACACGTAACCCAGTGTTCCTATTATCTTCTCAATGTATCACAATAACGCTTGATTACCCTGAACGAGTAGGCAGAGGTGTAGACAATATTTTCTTCGTTTTTAGCTTGGTAGGACCAAGTTAGTTCGCACATACTGCCAGGATTTGAATTTGTTATCTTAAGTGGGTTGGAGTCTAGTGAAACGATGGCAAAGGCCGTCACAGCTCTTATGCGCTGGACACCTTTATGTTATTTTTAATAAGCGAATACTGCTAATTGTTTGTTTCTTGTTGACAGGCCCACCTTCCCGCCGCGAAAGCGAATTCAAGAAACCATCACACGCTCCGCAGAATGGTAGAGTGCACCACCGACCATACTACAACAAGGTACGTGAAACGTCAGCAGCATATCACTCAGAAGTGAATCTTACAATTTGTCTTCATACTTATATTTGCAACTGCGCAATGATTCGTCCAAGATGGCGGAACTCCACACGAGCACACGCTAGCCTAAGCTGATAAATAATAACAAATACGTGTCTAGACTGGGAATGTGGATAGTGAGACTTCGCGGTGGAAGCACAATCGAGAGAACGTCGGGCATAACACACTTTTATTTGGTGAATAGTGGAAACGAATAAATCGGTTTTGTTCGCTTTTTATTCAGTATTGCCGCTACAATGTCGTTGCGGCTTGTATTCGTTGTTGAGTTTTTTAATTTCACAATTAGAACTATACTAGAATTTACACTTGCCGTGGAGTTTCAATAATCGTCTTAAAACGAAAATTGTACGATCAAACCCCGGCGGTCTGCACCAATGAGTTTTTTATTTGAACTTAAGTACGAACTTATAACACCACGAGCTTTAAGGTGAAGAAAATAATTGTGTTGAAACCTTAATTACGTTTGAAACGACATTCAAAGATATATGCATAGTCCTGCTTGAGAAACGACGATGGATTCGGCATCTGTTATACACCTCTGGGTACATGTACCTACGTGTGTGTATTGCCCACCTCTGCCCCCCCCCCCTCTCTTAAGACTCCGGGTCTACGTGCACTGCTATGTCTTCAAACGATGCCTATAGCTTTATATGTATGATATATATTAAATATAATGTGTATGTGTTCAAATCATATTTGTGTTTGTTATAGAGCGAGGGTCCCAGCTCTACGGGTGCGCCCGCGCATCGTCCACCTCCGTTACGGATACCAAACGGTGTACCCACACAGGTTAGTTAGATATACATATGTATGTGCCTTGCGTCTGTACTTTGGCCTTCGCATTAGATAATATACCAATCTGTATAAGTATGATCATCGTTGTGTTCCCCTAGCACAATATTTTGTAGTTCCTACGTTTACTGATTTTTGGACCAGTGTTATATACTATGTGTTATGTAGAAACGTCGACTTTATATAAGCAAAATAATACTCAATTTAACATTACTTGCTGAGTATGTTCCAGTATAATTACTATTGCGTTTCACCACTTTACAGGGACAGTAGGTACAAATATTTTTGGATAAGAACTAAAATGATCGATTGACCGTAAATGATAAACAAATTAAATATGCTTGTTAATGGTTATTTGTATTATATAGAAGGACATGTTAAATCCAGTCTAAATAAATTACTGTTTATATAGTATCGTGTGGCCATAGCTCACACTCAGCTGACACCAAAGACGCCATTTTGGTTTTGTACGATGTATAAACCTGTTATACTGTCAACATAGTCGGTATACGATTCACTCGGGTATTTAAAAGAATATACATCAACATGGTTATCAGAGAGTAAATAGAAGCTTGATCCTTTGATTAAAACGTATTCTATTTAGGTGAAATCGTACCTCAGAACTCTCATTCTTACTTGAATTCTATATTCAAGTGTTAAGTTCTTTTTAAGCTCTTTCAAGTTCAAATCGTGGGTAGAGTTGAATAATGCTACTGTGATGTGGGTGTGCTTATTGTATAGCGAAATACCTACAACTCTTTGCTATTCGAGCGATCGAGCTCTCCACGGCTTATTGAAACTTTTAGCAGTCAGTAGAATGAAATATTTCAGACTACTGCAGTTTGTGGTTCGCAGTTAACAGGCAGTATTATTATATTAGATTTTCTACTGATATTCGCGAATAAGTAATATTCTTAGATAGCTTATGTTCCAACTACCTAGAGCGAATCGATTGAATACTCGAGAACCAAGAGTACTGCCATCACATCGGTTTCGAAAAACATCGATGTGATGAGCCTGGTGCATGTGGAAGAAGCGAAAGAGTGGGTCTAATTGTGAATCTGGGAATATCTGGCGGAAAGTTGTGGGTTACTTATACACCTCTGCCTAACTCTTCTGGGACGCTTGGGAAGATGTGAGTTATGTATATACCTTTGAAAACGTAAGATCGATACCGGAAGAAACGAGTTATTGTGACATGGTTTAAAAATTATACGATGTTACTGCATTGTATCGTATTAGCATATTTAGTGGTACTATTTATATCCCCTACTATAATATTATAAATGCGAAAGTCTGTCTGTCTGTCTGTTACCTTTTCACGAACGCTACTGAACCGATTTAAATGAAATTTGGTACAGATATAGCCTAGAGCTTGAGGAAGGACATAGGCTTTAATGCTTTGCATACTTTTTAATGCGAAAAAGGGTTGTAAGGGGTTGAAATAGGGAATTAAAGTTTGTATGGAAGTTTCGTCATTTTTGAAGCTAGAAGCTTGAAACTTATTTTTTAGGCTTTTGATTACATATAAATTAATATTACATTTCAAGTTTGTAAAAATGCTACCCTTAAGGGGAAAAAAAAATGCTGCTTAATATCACTTTTCCGCGCGGACGAAGTCGCGGGCACAGCTAGTATAGTATATATATTATACAATAAACACACAGACAGACACACATAGAGTAAGGGAGAACACTAGTTTTGGACTGTGAGTAAGATGCATTTTAAGAAATGCTCATGCTAGGCTCAGTAGTTTCTGAACAATCATATAGATAGCGCCATACACAAAGACGAGCCCCACCAATTTCTAGTCGATGGGGTCGCGGGTTGCTGGTAGTATGACCCGGCTCTATTGTAGTGTGCGTGTGCACTCATAGGTAATCAGTGTGTACCGATAATTCTCAAACATTAGTGCAGAAGGTAGCACACTTACACTATAAACTATAAGGAAGAATAGTGGAGCGTGTCTTCGTGGATGGCACTATCTATACGTAGTTGGCTATTCCATCCATCAAGCGGTAAATTATACTGAGTCACAAGCAATAAATGAGCCTTCAAATTGCGTCGGTTTGCTAAAGCCGTTCTGTATTCTCGTTAAATTAGTTTTATAACCACTAGTGGGTTCATACTTTTAAGTGCCTGTAATGTCTTATCAGTCTGCGCGGGCGCATTTTAATAGACTTGTTAACAATTATCTTTGAATAATTTTTGCACAATATCTCGCCTTGAACCCAATGTTTCAAGTGATAACAGGCTGGCGTACTTTAAAAGGATTGCAACCAATGCATTGGCGTAGTATATTACGTGTAGTGGTACTTTTTTGGCAGCGTCATGCGTATGTCAAAGGAAGAGTTAATGTTTACTTACTTTAAATACCGAAGAGGTGCGTTCCCTACGGAAAATGTGCGGCGGAACGTTTTGAATCAAATCCGCAACGAAGAGATTCGTAAAGCAAATTGTGTTAAATACATGTTTGTGTGATTGTAAATTTGAAAAAAGATATGCTACTTTGGTTTGAGCATCAAAGCGACCCAGCTCTTTGCCTACTATTCCGTGAGGGGATGCAATAGTATAAGCATGGGATCTAGTATAGCACAGATGAGAGTAAAAAAATATATTCCCGAACAAAGAGTGTTCATTACAATCCCCCCAAACTATAGGTTAGTTTAGGGGGATTGTAATTAACACTCTTGAAATGAATGAAACACTATATCCATCAGTGGAAACTGGGTTTAGTAAAACCGTTTCGTTGTTATGGACAATGCCGTGCACAAACTGAATTACATACATCGATGTATGTAATTCAGTTTCCGTCCGATTTGATCGATTGCTGCAATCTAGATTTTATAGTTATACTTTTTCCTTACATGATATAAGGTTAATGTATTAATGCTATTTATATATTTACTGAATCGTGGTGGCCGAGTGGCTCGAGTAAGTTGCTTGCGACACAAAGATTGCAAGTTCCAATCTCGACTGTACCGATGAGTTTCTCTGAACTTAGATACAGTGATAAGTCGCACCACGCGCTTTACGATGAACGAAAATATCGAGAGGAAACCTGCGTGGAGAGGCAATCTGGTCAGTCATGCTTGAGTAGCAGCGATGGACGCAGCGCACGTCGGCCACGTTAGCACCTAAAATATATCTATGGTGGAAAGTTGGTGTGTGGGTACTCTGCCGACCCCTTCAGGGACCCTCGTGGGAAGCCGTGACGAAGATATATATATTGTTATATGTTGTTTCAGATTTCTATCGATAGCAGTCAACCGCCAATCGAAAGTATTTTAAAGGTATGTATATATTATAATCTCCTTTATTGTTATATACGTTTTTGATGTAGTTAAAAAATGAGTGTGTGTGTGTGGGTATTACCTATACACCTCTGCCTACCCCTTCGGGGACCCTTGTGGGAAGGCGTGAGGATATATATTATTATTAAAAAAATAAAAATTGTGGCTCAGAGATGATTCCAAATTCGTTATCTGTCAGCTACCTACATTTATCTCCGGCAAAATAAAGATTTAGTCATAATAACAAGAATGAACTTTATTTACTAGGATTTCGTATACTTAATTTGTGACCGGAGTCTCCTTTTAAGCATGGCATGACATTTATCTCCGGCAAAATGAAGATTTAGTCATAATAACAAGAATGAACTTTATTTACTAGGAGATCGTATACTTAATTTGTGACCGGAGTCTCCTTTTAAGCATGGCATGCCTGTGTTAGACAACACCGCCCTTCTATGTAATTGTGGTTAACCCCTTATGGTTATGTAGTGCTTAAAATCCCTTTCCCATCTTTTCTTTTCCTTTTCTTTTGGCGGCTAGGCATTGATATTTTAATTGAAGGATCAGATCAGAACGTTGAGAAAGAAGACCTTCATAAGTGAAATCAGCATTTGATTTTATTTAGTAGATTTAATAGATTAGATTCTAACCACATTAGAAAAAACATAGGTAGCTGTAAGATAAAGACAGATAGCTAAAAGACACGGTTGAAAGTGTGAACATACACTAAAGCCTCTTCGGGGACCCTTGTGGAAAGAGTTCAATCACGAAATTGTATTCGATTTCAGAGGATAATATTCGATGATACGTAATCAAATTTATCTGGTTTTAGGAAATGAAATCCCTACCAACTCCGTTGTCGGTGATAGCGGCTACACCAAGGAAGGAATTGGAGAACAAATTCATATTCAACCCTTACACAAACAAGGTGAGCTTACATTTGAAAAAATATATATATTGTATGTAAGGTAGGTACAAGGTAAGTTTCGGAGTGAGGTCAATTTGAATATTTATTCCGTCAAGCCAGTATTAGAAATAAGTGGGTGTGTGGGTATTACCTATACACCTCTGCCTACCCCTTCGGGGACCCTTGTGGGAAGGCGTGAGGATATAAATACGAATACATGATAAAAAAATTAAGAGCTTGTCTAAGGAAAGGTTTTCCGACTGCATTATTTAAGTGCAGTTTTGACTGACGATGCCGTGGTTGAGATTGTGGAAGTTTAATCAATTGTTTCCAAAGTGTGATCGAGTCTACTCGAGTATCAGTGTAAATGTCTTCGCAGTCGAACGCACCGCTTGCAAATTTGCATTCAATGGAAGGAAATAATGATAATAAGCCACTTGTCTCAGTGGCAACTATCTAGGAATGCTTAACGCTTTAAGAAGAAAACGTATATTGGCAGTTTAATTAGGCTTAATTATGTTTTTGCAGACGTTTAGAACTATTTTTAAATACAGGAATAATTTCTGTCTATCAATAAACCTTAGTATACAGTTTAGAAGAAACATTGAATAGAAACATTACTTTAATACAAGATTTTTCTTAACCTTCTACCAAAACTGAGCCTAGTATTAATTGGATGGCGTTCAATTTGGATGCATGCAGTTATTCTTTATTTTTTTTAATTAAATAGTAGAATAGAACCTTCAGACCCATTACTTAGATTATATTTTACGAACAAGGAATTTACTACAAAGTGAGCCCAATGCCGGTTTTCTAAGTTAGCCTTGTGTTCAATGGTACTGTCTGCAAAGTTAAAGGTCGCTGATTCATTCCTCGAAATATGATAGACAAGTATTTGTCCATAGTCTTGAATGAGTTATATAATATGGTATATCGGTGTGTTCACAAGCGTTGCCTTATTTGGTCATATTTTTGTTAATGCCCTGAGGAAATGTGATTTATACTCATTTGTTTAAACGTTGTAATCTAAGTGACTATTAATTTAACTTTTGTTTTAGATAGTTTTTAAATTGAGCAAGATTCACTATCTAAGTTACACGAGCGGTGACAAACCGATATTAAGAAGAAAATTGATAGATCCTACTAATATTACAAATGCGAAAGTTTGTGAGCATATGTACATATGTATGGATGTTTGTTACACAATCACACCAGAACGGCTCAATCAAACAGTCAAATTCAAAAAATCTAAATTTTACATAATTATTCGTTTGTTAATAATAAACATAATTATTAAAAGACTGATGAATGTGGACGAAGCGAAAGAGGTATGTAAGTCTAGTGAGAACTGGCGCTCTATACTCTCTGACTACCCCGCTAGGGACTTGGCGTGATGATATGTATGTATGTATGTATTTGTTTGTTTTTTCAATGGTTTCATTTTTATAGTCGTTTTTACGATCCTTTCTGAAACCACAGTATGCAAATATGTACTGTGGTTTCCTATGGACGAAAGGACACGCCTGCCGAAGAAAGAATATTATGTTCATAAAACAAATGCCCTGCCCTGCCCTGCCTTGAGCGGGAATCGAACCCGCGACCTCAAGAAATTGAGCACGGGTGAAGCCTCGGAGCGCAGCTACTCACTAATATTATACTGTATTATCCTCGTTGAATGAAGTCACTGTGTCAGTAAATAATACGAAATGTGCAATAACAAGTTGATAACTGGCCGTATGCATTAATCATAATGAGTACAATCGCTACGATTTAACATTTGAATAAATCCGCATTGAATGAATGAACCAGATAAACGTAGGCACGACAGCATTCCGTCATACGGTGACATAAATACGGCATCGAACTTTGTCGCGTTACGTAAATTTGTTTACATAATCAATAAATAAATTATGTAAACTATTGTAAACAAACTTGTATCAAGTTCAAGATATTATGATGTTGTATAATTATTGTTATGTAGCTGTGCCCGGCTTGCGTTGCAATGTTATAAAAGATTAATTTCATCGGTTGAACGGTTTGATGTTTGGCAGCGCCATCTAGCGAGTTCTTTTGATTGCTTTTCGGGCCTGGAACCTTTGCGTATGTAGAACAACTCAACAAAAGATGTTTCAATATGATTGTATGGATATTTTTTAATGCATTGAGGATAAATATACGTACTGTTTTTTTTTTTATTTATATAGCTGCCAGCTGTAAAATTCATTTTTTAATTTGTAGTTTTTTTCTGGAATACGTAAACATATCCTGTGCTGAATTAACCAGCTAATAATATACGCGTTCAGTAGTTTTTGCGTGAAAGAGGAACATAAAACCTGACATACTACCGCTTTCTACGAGTAAGATGAAATTTGGCACAGAGATAAAATAGATTAGATATAATATGTTTTATTTCAGAAAAAGAAACCGCCAATCCAAATTTTACGAGGGTCACTAGTGTTGTATTAAAATCAAAAATCTTTAATTTTACGTAAGGGACACAGAAAACGCTCATTGAATGTCACTACTAAATAAATTACTAAAGTTACCACCGTTTCTAAGAAAAAAAAACTGTCAGTAGAAGAAAACAAACACCTCGGTTTCCATTTTTAACATTTATTCCCTTTTACGCAGGGGTAGAAAAATATTAAACTTACATATAAACTCTTTACAAGAGGAATAATCTTTTGCATAGCTATCATTCAAATAATCTGATGTTGTATAATAAGCTTTTGAATTAGTTTACGTATACTAACGTTGCAAGGCCACAAAGGAATATGCTCAAAATTTGTATGAGGATAGTGTACGATGGAGATTGACAGAAGGTTGGTCGAAGGTTTGTCATTGGCCTGAACTACGTTGACAAACTTAACCTTGCTTTTTATACATAACACTATGTTAAATTCACGTTTTTACCGAATTGACAGTGGTTTTAAACATTTTATAGCGGTAATTTATGGATTCGATGCTAATTTCCGGCTGTTCGAATTTATTAATTTGCTTGTCTTACTTTTATCAGCAAACATTTTACGAGTCGTGTTGTTTCAAATACTCGAGTTTTTTTTAAATTCAAACTTGCATACGTAAAATATTATTTATTACTTAATTATACATTATTTTATTTATTATTTGTTTTTCTGCAATAAATCTTACTTTCTTCATGTCTTTGCCAAATGTCATTCAATTACGTTTATTAGTTTTGCGTGAACGAGGAACAAACATCCTGACAAACTTCGCCATTTATAATATTAATAGGATATGACCTGCCACAAGGGAGATTTTGGTTGGAAATATCCTCGAACAAGTACGGGGCCCTCCTGATAAGCGAGTAGGCGCCTATGGACGCATGCCACTCTAGGACTGGCCCTGACTCAGGTTATACTGACCAAATCTTTTTTCATTAGAAGCAGTTTATATTAGAGACCTTTTATGTTTTTGCACATGAATAATCTGAACAAATTTAGAGGCGTCTCGTCATCTGATCTTGGCCTCTTGTGACAAGTAGACTGGAACATATCTCGCCCAGAGAATCAGCATTGCTATCCAGCATGGCAATGCTGCTAGACTTCTTGGCACGTTGCCGCAGGATACCGATTTGGTACTAATATTATATTTGTTAGTAATCAGTTTATTGTGAATAAAAATCAGAACAATAGAATAATGTTTTTTTTTTTTTATACCACACATGTAAATAGTAACAATAATAATAAATCATTCAATGACGTTGTTGCTTAATTTCCAGGTGCAAGAAAATCCCCAACTGACCAACAACGATCTCAAAACAACTTTACCTAAGCCCGGTAAGTGATTATTTTATTATATCCTCATAACAAAATGCACAATTGTAAAATAAAAAAAACGTTGTGTAGGTATCTATATGAAATGGTTTTCCTTATTCAGCGCGATGTTTGTATTAGTACAGTTTTATGGGAATGAATAAATTAAAAGAGGTATGTAAGTCTACAGAGAGCCTGAAGCTCTATACTTTCTGCCTACCCCGTTAGGGACTTAGCGTGATGATATGTATGTCTGTAAAATTTATGCGAGCTTCACCTTTTCTCGATTCTCAATAAAAAATAATAGTTTAAAAAAACTAAAAAAAAATACACTTTTTATAGAAAATCCAACTAAAAAGTAGAAAAATGTTTAAAATATTGATTTGTCATCGGTCCTTAATAAGTGTGCCAAATTTCGAGTTAATCGGACGTTTTGAAGGGGGTTAAAATCATGTTCAAAGATTCCGTTACATACTAACATACAAACATACTAACATACATACGTCTCAAGCTAATAAAAGCGTATTAAAAATCAAAATCTAGGTGGATTTGGTGAAAAAGAATAACGACTCACAAACGGTGGCATTTATATAAAGTAGAATCTTTGACCAAATTAACAAGACTCCATGGTTTACACAAAGCACCTAGAATGGCGCCGGCACCAATGGAAACAGTCAGAATAACACGCCTATTTTTTTATGGTACTCAACCGCTAATTGGCTCTTACCGGTATTGCCACCTACCACGACCATTGGACGTTGAAAATAGACGACCAAAACTATGCACTTTGTTGTAAATAAGTTTGCCGGCAGTAAAGTCCTGATTGCGCTTAGTATTATTAGAAGTCGGTAAGGTGCAGTCATTATGGGATAAATGTTTGTTTAGCGATATAAAATAAAGCTATATGTATATGTTAGTCTGGAGGTAACTGGCGCCCTACTCTCTGTTAGGAACTCGGCGTAATATTATATATATGATACCTACTAGTTGTCCCGCCCAGCTTCGCCCGGGTGAAAAAGTAAAAAAAACACGTTTTTCAACTATTACTTCCCCTATGGCAATATTTGAAAAAGGTGTTTTAAAAAAAGTTGAGTTTCATAAAATCCGTTCTTAGCTGACCTCTACACCGCGTAAGGAATATGCCTAACAAATTTCAAGTCAATCGGCCTTATAGTTCCTGAGATTTCGTGATGAGTGAGTTCACAAATGGGATCTCCTATATATCTATATATATATAGGAGATCCCATTTTTGAACTGACTCATCACGAAATCTCAGGAACTATAAGGCCGATTGACTTGAAATTTGGTAGAAGTATTCCTTACGCGATGTAGAGGTCAGCTAAGAACGGATTTTATGAAACTCCACCCGCAAGGCGTTAAATAAAAAAAACACGTTTTTCAACCATTGGTTTTTATGGCGCGAAGTACCAATGCTATCCGGGAAAAACAATTGCAAGAGAGTCGTTCTTCACTTGCGTTTTAAAATAAGAATTCGATTCAATGTTCATTATTACTTAAAGAAGTAAAACTTTTTTTTATTTTTTTTTTGTAATCGATTATTTATACATTTAACCAAGTGTTATTTGTGACCATTATAATAAATTAAATTAGTTATTAATAAATTTAATTAATTTATTTCAACGCATAAACATAGATGATGCTCAAATATAAAACAATATTAATCGGAAACCAAGAATCGTATTTATTGCATATTGTTATGGGATACCATAGACGATAACAAGTAAAACTAGCGCGTACCATAGATTCATTATGGCGCGAAATACAAATGTCATCTGGAAAAAACAATTGCGAGAGAGTCGTTCTTCACTTACGTTTAGTAGAGTCGGGACAAGTCGGGCAATTTTTGTGTTTTTTTTTTTCAATTCGGAGTAACGATCTTAGATCGAATCCGCAATGAAGAGATTCTCAAATCAAGTGATGAGTGAACGGGGGTGTGATTGAAAAGATGAAGAAAGGCATGTTAGGTTGGTTTGGACATATATGTCGACGGCGAGACGATAAGATTGACGAAACAGATATACATTATACAAAGCGAAAGTGTGTACAAGAAGAGGCAGAGGAAGACCACGTTCGAACTACCTAGATGAAATCAATCGGACGCTCAAGGACGGGAACGTCAAGAGTACTCGAAACCGACGAGCATGTATAAAGAGACTGATGAATGAGTACGAGGCGCAAGAGGCATGTAAGTCTAGAGAGAACTGGGGCTCTATACTCTCAGCCTACCCCGTTAGGGACTTGGCGTGATGATATGTATGTTTTTCAATACTTTACCCTTATGGTATGGTATGGTAATAAGGCAAGAAATGTTATAACGATATTGACAACACTCTATAACTTCTAGAAGACAACTGTTGTATTCTCTGTGACACACCGGTCCTATCCTGTGTTAATTCAGCTAATAATCTATCTCTGTGCCTTATTTCATCCAATACCGTTCAGTAATTTTTGCAAACAATATATATTCTTATACTTTTGTAATGTTCGTAGGTAACACGTGAACGTACTGTGTTTGTCGTTTAATCGCTTTACTTTGCTAATAATTTAACTATGTGTATCGGTTTTTATGTTACCTATTTATTTTTTATACTTATAATATGCATCTTTATTATAAGGCTTTTCTTTTATTTAATCTTCTATAAATATAAAAATGAATGTTTGTCCTTTATAGAATCGTAAACGGCTGGACCGATTTTAATAAAATTATCCGTATGTCTTCAGGTGGTTTCGAGAATGGTTTAGATTCATAATTGGATCCGATAGGTGACGCCACTGGGTCCATGGCTTTTATTTTTTTCACTCAAGCGAAGCTGGGCGGGACAACTAGACTATATCTATAAATATATAGAAGATCCCATTTGTGAACTCACTTATCACGAAATCTCAGGAACTATGAGGCCGATTGACTTGAAATTTGGTAGGAGTATTCCTTACACGATGTAGAGGTCAGCTAAAAACGCTCAAATATCTAACAATAATAATGAAAATCGGAAACCAAGACTATTCCAAATTCGCCGCTTTTTCTCTTATTTAATAAATAACTAAATATTCAAAGATTTGTAATGTGATCATAGGCACATATTTATGAGCGCTTAAATCGCAAACGCTTGGTAAACCTTACGAGATAGATCAAATAAATGTACTACGGAGTAGTATATCTTCAAATGATGGATATAAAAGTCCGCGATTGTATTTAATTATCTCTAAAGGATATACCACCATAACTATTTTTATCTTTTACATTATTATTAGTATCAATATTGCACCCGTGCGAAGCCGGGGCGGGCAGCTAGTATATTATATAGGAGATCCCATTTGTGAACTCACTCATCACGAACACATTTTCTGCATCCTTAAGGAGGTGTGATGCTGCAGATGTGTCGGGTGTGATATCAGACAATACCAGACCCCAACGTGATAGGCTTTCTCGCGGTTTTTCTCTTTCTCTTTCATCTCTGTTGCGGCAGATCACTGACTACTTAGGTTGAAAAATATTTATTACCGTTTTGAAACTATAATCTTGACTGTGAAAACCAGTCTGCAAAGGCTTAAAAATAGTTTACATGTATTCACTCGCCATCAAGGAGACCCAACTTGCAGACGGTTCCGATCGTGTTTTCATTGCTAAGTCGATCGGATAATTGACATAATCATTTAAAGGAAACACATCTCATTAATTATATTATACCTCATATCCACTAGTAAAACGCTTTTACATAACTAACTACCCTCTATTTTATAATTTAGCGACACTTTTATTGCTAAGCGGAGGAATAAGCTGGGAATTAAATGAGCGCTCGGGTCGACTCCATTTAAATAAAATGATATTATATATTAAGAGGCAGTTTACACGTATCGCGCGCACATATCGCCGACAGCGTCACCTGTCGCCGACGCGAATAAATAAATTGCGAAAAATAAACAAAAAAATTAGATGTGCACGGTGCAGCGAGAGCCGTGCTGTTAGGACGGCATATTTTGATTGTGTGGCGAGGGCTAAATGATTTTAAAGTCTATATATTGTTTTTCGATTGGTTTCTCTCGGATTGTCACAATATCAACAAAGTTTCACGTGTTCAGCTGTTTCGTTTGGGGTAGTTTGGTCAAATCCTTGATTGGATCGAATGTCCGCACTCGATATAGCTTAGTTCTTATCAGGTCCCAGTCAGTACTGTAGATGAGAAGATCGAAATTGGATTACGTTTTTCTTCATCCTGTTAACTACCACATCTCTCGGTATAAGGTCGGCGACCCGCGAGTGTTATAAGTAACCGCTTACTATTCGTTTTCATTTGCTTGATTCCAATTTGCTTAAAATATAACATTGCTTACGCACACACATTGCTTAAAATATTGATTCATTAGGGGTACGAATACTCTACGTATTTTGATAATGATGTTTTGAAATGTTTCAATTTTTCTTTGACCAATGGAATCAAATACATCAATTAAACGAAGCTTACCGAGTCAAGGACCCGAATGCGAATGAACATTTTACATCACTAACAAAGGTAAAGCTTACAATCTGTGTACACACACTCACACACACACAGTCACACTCATAAACCAGCCTGTCGCGTATATTTGCTCTTGCTAACTGAATTATAATGAAACGGATGGCAGTGGAACCGTACGTAATTTCAAGCGCTTTGTGCAAATCTCAGCTCGGCTCGGCTATTACGGGGTAATTAAGAGCCACTGGAAAGTTTCTTGTACCAAAGATGATTACACGTTGAAAAGACGTAGCCAGGGTTAGTGTCTCATTTATAGGAATGTTGTATTTTTTTATTCTTGTGGTTTAGATTTGCTTGGAAGAGGTGGAGTATCAAAGCCATCGGACAATGAATCCGAATGTAAAGAGTAGTCGAAATCGGCGAGTATGTATGAAGAAAAAAAGTTTATTTTTTCTTCGAGTATAATTATATAATAAGTAACTGCAAATGTAAATATTTAAAATGTAAGTGTTTTGGCTCAGGGCTGTTAACTTATGTTTTTATTGAAATAAATAAATAAATGCTTGCCGGTGTCGACTACTCTGTATTCAATATTTTATACTAGCAGGGCCCCGCGATTTTGGCCGCGTAAGATATCCATTCACTAGTCTTGTCCGTCCTCATAAACTTATACATTTATAATATTAATAGGGAGTAGCGTTTACCCAACGCTTACAATATATCAAACACACACATGCCCCAAACAGTCCTATTCACAGCTAGCGCAGAATAAACTTCGCTTTAATCTGGCTGCATTCGCCAGTTGTATTTTACTTTTCATCTCCATTCCCGACTCGCCGACAGCCGCTGAACCGTATTTCGCGACTGTTCTCATAAAAATAGGCTCCATTTGACGTGTGTATTTTTAAATACGCGTGAGAACTACAATTAAAAACTTGAATATTCAGGCTCATCTAAATTCTGAATTACCGATAGCTTTGATCCGCCCACTTAGATGATTTAGTCTATTTAGTTTTGCGGTCTGATAATAATAATAATAAAGCGGTTTTTTCGGCGATGGACTCGCCATTCGTCACGTTAGCGCCTTAAAGATATCTTCGGCAGAGAGTGGGTGTGCGGGTTACTACCTACATACACCTTCCCACCAGTTCTTCTTTCCTAGAAGTTGTAGTCCATCGTTTCGTGACTAAGCAGCCTTATTTTTGGATAAACGTCTAACCTAACGCTAAGCCTTTTGTATTCTCTTTCGACCAATAAGCTTCTCAATACAGTTTCAATATAAATTCCTATCTCATTGAAGTTGATTAAGAGCATCAGAATGTTGGTACCGATCGATCGCCCTTTCCTAATTAATTAAATCCGTATTGGATGTTGATCTACTTGTAAACATAAGAGTTAATCTATCATTTGGATTGTAACACTATGTGTAATATTAATTATGAAACGTCATGGATCTACTTTTTTCATAACAATATATATCACTAATTACGCTGAGTTCTTCACGGGGTAGGTGGAGAGAGTAAAGCGCATGTTCTCTCTAGAATTTACCTCTTTCACTTACTATGCATTCTTCGGTCTCTTCATTTGCTACATGCACGCTGATTTTGAGTACATACTCTTGATGATCCTTGAGTGTCCGATCGATTTGATTTAGGCAGAAGGAACGTTGTCTTACTCTGCCTCTTCTTCCACGCTTATAGTATATGTGTTTCGGCAACCTTTCATAATTCCTTTTACAAGTTCACTTCAATGCCGGCATGTTTTACGATTGGTGAATCGTAAACCATCCCTTATTCGCGGCGCCTGCGGGCCCCCTCCTATGAATTATGTTCGCAGTACGAAGCCGATAAATAAATCAGTGTTTACTATTTAGGTCATTCAAAGGTGTAGCCTTTTATGTATGTATACCGGTCATAAATAACCCAGGTCATTATGTGATTAAACTCGGTACATTTAATAGGAAAATAACGGTGTCTACCTACTTGCCTTAACTATTCGGCCATTATTTATGAATATGTTGTTGGTATCCCGTTTTCGTTTACGACTCACTGACACTGTTTGCTGTTGACTTTGATCATTACATGAGCTTTTTTGTCATAATTTGTGTCTGCTATTATTTACACACACACATATTAATACGCAGAATTCCTCGCTGGGTTGCATAGTCAGTGATAGTAGAGCGCCAGTTCTCTACTTTTACATCTCCTTACCTTTTCCACATTCATACGGCTATTCTTGTTATTTCATTCTGGAATTACAGTTCATAGAATAATTAATGTCTTATAATGATAATGAAGAAAATGCCCCCCTATGCGTTTTCTGCCGCTTGACTGAGAGCGCTTTGATGTATCCGACTTGATTTCCACGGCTAATTCACATCAATACTTCTCTCGTCACAAAACCAAACTGATCTCATGCTGAGCACTTATCAGCATCGTCTTAAGTTGAGGGTCGGACCCCACAGGGGATGCCTTTAGCTTTATTTCCTTAGCACCTTAAAAGTGCCTGGCTGGCAGCCTCTTGTTCTCGCTTATTTGGTTAAGTAGTGAATGTGCCCGGAACCACATAAAGGGAGATCATTTTAAAAATACCGTAGTGAGCGATTGCAGACGAGCTTCCTTCAACTGACGCTCAGGTTGCGGCAACTATATGGACAACCGTGATCTGGGGGAGGCAGGTATACAGCTGATTTGAATGCCAAGAGATCCATAGACTTGTTTTGACCTACTTTCCATAACAAATAAATGTGACCCGTGATGACAGTTTCTAATTTATGAGGCCCTCGCTAGGCATATTGTCGTTTACATAATGCTCTCTCTACACTAAGTTAGACATTTGTCTTCGACTGTTTTCTCCCGATTTCTAATATACGGATAAGACTTAAGATGCTCTCGACTTAGATCCCTATGCAATGGTTTACCTCACAGCAGTCACTCGTCCTATGGTGGCTTATCTTCGCATCGTAACTGGTTATTACTTAATATGTTATACAGTTTACTGAACTGTGTTAAAAGTTTTCCTTCAGTTTAGGTGGAGGATAGTATAGGTACGGTACTTCTAGTGGCAATCTTACCTCCGACTTTAGTCAGGAAGTAGTTTTCATCGCATTCTATATTGCCCGCTGGTACGTATTAACATTTTTATTGGCTCTTTCTCCCATAAGCAGGATGCAAAAGTTTTATATAGAATTACTGCATATGCAACATGCGGCCTGGATGGTAAGCGGTTTCCGCAGTCTATGGACGATTGCAACACCAAGGTCGAATGCCTTGAGTTCGTAAAATTTTCGACGCAACTTCCTTGAAGAACTACATAGGCTCTGGAAAAATCTCAATTCCAGAGCCGGAGTGTTACCGAAATCATACACCTTTTGAATGGTACATTGCGAGACCACTGAGGTTTCAATATAAGGGATGAATTCCCCAGTCGCCAGTCTGAATTATGGAGTATGAAAAGCAACTCCTTCGAATCATAATAATATTTTGTGTATCTTAGATTTAGTTACAGTAGTTTGTAAAACCTTCATTCGAAATTCTTAATTGAGAGATTTTACTAGGACACAAATTAAATTTATGTGCGAATCGAAATGAGTATATGGTGCCCGGTTGGTACAACTTATGTTAAGCGATAAGTTTCAATAGCAATAAAACACATGGCCGCATACATAAGCTATAAAATGTATGTTATATGAATACATATCATCACGCCGAGTTTCTCACGGAGACGGCAGAGAGAAAGAAAAAAAATAAGGAGAGTAGGGGCTCGAAAAGTGTTCATAGACATCGGAGAGCTCGTTAATTGACCTTTTTAGTTTGAAAAAGTGGAAAAAACGTTGGCTGTAGATTATACAGAAAAGAAAGTCTCCGTGTTTCTTCTTAACGCGAATCCGCTCCGGTTATGAAATTTGCGATAAGTTTCGAATGGATTCGAGCATCGGCGTTCCGACAGGGACTTTCATTTGGCTCGCATCGAAGTTAAAAAGACGACTGTACCTTCCCCTCAAGTGGATCCGTTAATTTCCTTCGGTAGATACTTCAATGGAAACTTTACTTTTATTTGTATTACTACTACGGTACAAAATCAAAGCTACTGTTTTTGTCTGAACGCATTTAAAATATATTTATATTTGTGGATCGATCTGTCTGTCCCAATGATTTGTCTGTTTCAATAAATCCGTAATGAGGTGTAACTTTTTTCTCTTATTTTCTTATATAGACCTATATGAATCTAATGCGGTTGAAACTGCAGTTAGAGTAAATTTATTTTCACACGCATTATGTCATCCCTTTTATGCTCCTTATCTTGCAGTAAATATTGTGCTGTATATTTCTTACACAAAGATCTCCGAAGGCCAAGGTGAAATATCACTTAATTTACCGGATGTCAATGTAGGTGCCAACGTCACAGATGGCAAGTCTGCCTTTGTGAATTACGTCCTATGCCTTTTTCATATTATTCTCAGACATATTTTAAGCCTTTCCTCAATAAGCGGTTTTTTTTTCTAATGTTTTTTGTATAACCTGAGAAAAGAATAAAACAAACTCTTTCTTTATACTATCAATATTTTTTTTTCCTATCTTAAAATAAACGAGATGTTGCGTCGCCACTTGCTGCTACAAATGTACGCATAAACCCGTTACTTAAGGAACGCTATTGCCGCTTTTATGTCAATTTAACGTGAGAATTTGGACTTGTGTTATATTCTTTAACTAACACTTTAACTACAATAGTTTATAATGTGACCGTGTCGTTAAATGTTATGCCTCGTTGACCGCAAGTTTTACGTGACTTAACCAGTTTCAACCGTTGATTCGTTTTTGGACGGAGTTAGTTTGTTCTCGTGCAACTCAAACTTCAACTTCTTGACTGTAAAAGTTTAAACTTTAACATATGCATACTGTGCAAATGTTAACAAGTATTTCCAATAAATAATATACGAGGGCTGGATGGGAATAGTTTGCAAGACGAAGTCAGACTCGCGCTCCTGTTGTGAAGTAAACGAATGCAGGGGATCTAGTGTGTATCAGATGCATTTTTTATCGGTTGAGGAACGTCAAGATTTCTCGAAATTCCACGTGATGAATGTGGATGAAGCGACAGAGGTCTGTAAGTCTACATTGAACTAACGCTTGTTTTGTTTCTACCACGTGGGTGGCAAACAAGCATGCGGTCCGCCTGATGGTAAGCGGTTACCACCGCCTATGGACGCTTGCAACACCAGGGGTATCACTCGCGCGTTGCCGACCCTGCAGGAATCCTTTCACACCCTTCTTTGAACAACTCCATGCTGTCTGTACTTACTTATTTACTTATTTACCAAAGTTATTGTAAGTATCGTCTTATAACCTTAACGAGTCAGTCTTGTTACGGATATGCCAATTTAATCGTGGTACGCCATCTATAGACCTTCTTGGGAAACGGTAGCCAGCGGGTGGATTGAAGGGAGTGGGATGCAACTGGGAAATGTCCCCCTCTCCCGCCTCCCCCGGTTGTGACGCCCATACTACGTTGTACTACGTTATACGCTAACGTAGATACGTTTATTTCGAGAGCAGACACTACTTTACTACCAATACCAGAGTCTATAGGAGATCGTTTTGTTTTGTATGAGCACAGATTTAGATTCGCTCTAGTATTGATTTATTTGTCGTTTTCATGGGTTGACTTGTGTTGACCCCCTTATATAAGAGGCTGGTTTATATTTGCTTCGTGTTGAATCCATTATTACACTAGGACTTGACTTAGGTCGAGGTCAGTACCAATTGTGCAGTATTTATAGGGTTGGAACTAATGATATCCGCTACGTCCTACGTTCATTGTTCACTCGCGGGCAATTCCTCTCCATTCACTTCAATTGAAAATGACTCTAGCATGCCAAAGCTATAAAATATGCACTATGTTACTAGAAGTTTTATGTTTTGATACTCAGATGTATTATTATTTTATCGTTAAATATATATACACATCAAAGCCGCGGATCGTATCGTATGACTTCATTAACTGGTAACAGACACTGGATGAGAACTTCAAAGGTATTCAAAGACAATTCCGAAACTAAACTCCTAATACAATTTGTAGCAGAGAGTAACGACCGAAGCGTTTCGCCCAAATTTTGACGAACAAAGGTTTCGAAGGAAATCGGTTGGCGCGGATACTACGCGGGCTTTACGCTTTATAGGTAGGTTGTATGCCGGTGATAAAACGCGTATCGTAATGTCGCTGCTCACCTATTGGTTCTCGAAACTTTGCCTTCTTATCTTTTTATATACATACACGCTTATTGAGGCTTAGACGAGTTAGTAACTATATTACTATTACATACATATCATCACGCCGAGTCCCTAACGGGGTAGGCAGTGAGAGTAGAGCGCCAACTCTCTCTAGTCTTACGTACCTATTTCTTTGTATTAAATGTATTTTTTTTTTGGTGAGTACGAATTTATTAATATATTACGTGACACGTTGTTTGACCGCGATGGGCTCCTAAACTACTTAATCGATTTCAATTAAACTTGGACACCGTGTGCAGTTTGATCCAACAATCTCAATTTATAGTCGCAATATTATTTTATTGCAAATTATTTGTCTATTATTTGGGTCACAATTATAATTACAAAAACCTTAGCCACAGCAATGCGTGGCCGAGTTTGCTAGTAATAATAATAAATCAATATATAACCGCTAATAAACCAGATATAGTGGTGATAGATCTATTAGAGCCCCGCGCAATGATTGTGGATAATACTTCCCACATGATGAGAGTCTCGTTAAATACTTGAAAATATTCTTTATAAGATCTCTTTTGACTAAAGATAATAATAAATCAGAATCAATAATTCTCCCAACTGTCACACTCGTAATCCATATTATAATGGCATAGATGACGGTAACCGCTTACAATTAGGCGGTATTGTTTGCCATCTTAGTAGTATTCAAAATAAAAGTGCGTCACCAGTATTTATCAACTCGTTTTCTCGACTCATATCCTCCGTTGTGAAAAAACAAGTCGACAATAATATCTCGCATCGTAGATGGATCGACAATCGAAACCCGAGTAGCGCATCGGCTGAATGCGGGGCACGCCATTAGAATGCACCGCGCGTGTGCCCCACCCGTCCTTCCTGCGACTCCGATCATTCGCCATCTTACTCCGTGTATAAACACCCTCCTTTACTGTCGCATATTTGTTTTATTCCACGCCGTATGTACCGCACTTTACATTTAAGCATTTCTTTATGATGTCGATACCGTTAGAAATAAATCTTTTGTTACAAATTGGGCCGTGTTATCCCAAAGTTTAGTCGAGTCTAATGGATTTTTTCTGTCAATTAGTTTTGAATGCACTCCACAGTGGTTTGTAGCCATATCAATTCCTTTGTTGTATTCACAATTATCGTCTGAAACAAAGCCCAAAATGATTACACACACAAATAAGCATTCTCCAGTCCAAAGAGCACTGGAACTTTACTCTGTCTGCCCTGTGAGGGACTTACTCATATACATGTATATTCTGAATAGTACTTCGGTGCATAGGTACTTATTTTTTTCTTAGAACTGTTCATATGGCGCGTCGGAGTCGCCAAACACGCGATGACAAAGAGGAAACGTAACAAATAAAGGTGACCATAATAACGTTATAGTTTGGGATAATTCGTTCCTTTCTTATTCATAATGTTGCGAATGAATGAAAATGGTATGAATGGTATGGAATGAAAATGGTATAGAATGTCCTTATTAACAATTTCACCTCTAGTTACGATATATAAGTTATTGAAATCTTGCCAAATACGCAGACTTGAGATAATTGTATTATACAAATGTGAAGGACATTAACATATGAGATTATCAATTGAATCTTAATTTGAAGTCTATGGTAATGTAGAGTCTATTTAAAATACGATATGTATGAGGTGTTTGATTAAATTAAATTCGGTACAAAACTGGTAGGCACAAATAAGTGCTTACTTAATTGAAATCGAAGCACGCACAAACCGCCCCATATTGTACATTTCTCTTCATTCAATCGCGTTAAGCCCCCAATATGAAAGACGATTCGTACGCGTATTTTACCCGTTTTTCGACCTTGCCCTTAAACATCGCAACTACAATCTCGCCCACAAATTAAAACAGACTCTATTGCCTTATACTCAAAAGTGTCTTTTGAACTCGCGCTTAAAACAAATCAGTATTACTGACTTAAGGACCACAACGGGTATGATGGAATAACAACTCTAAAGTATCGGCGCAAAGTTTAATTTCGAATACAACCAATGACCGGTCTTGTGGAACATTCGCCAACTTAATACCGGATGAAATAATAGCGTCTGAAAGCTGAAGGCGCGTCGTTGCAGTTTCCGCTTCCTCGAGGAGATATTTTTTATACATGTTTGTAACTGCTTTGCATTTTAGGAGATTTTTAATGTGGCATTGACGCTTGCCTTTCTAAGGGCTTTAAGACTTAAAAAGGGAATTTTCAATGTGTCTACCATGATTGTTTATATATATGTATTGTGCAAACATTGGCATTAGGTATAATATTAAGATTTTTCTCACGTGTGTTTCTGTTTGTCTAGTTACATATTTGTGATGTCTTCACATTGACGCAATGCGCAAAAATTCATTCAGGTCACATCAAATGAATCTGAATCTCGTCGTTTGTTGCGTTGATATATTGCAGGTCGGTCAAGTAAAAGGGTACTCCTTTTGTCAAGGGCTTTGTTTAAAGGTTTTAAAGGAATGTCGATCGCCTTAATTAAAATGAATGGGTATTTATTTATTTCTATGGCGATAGCGATATTTACGAGTTCGTAAGTCATCTTTAACTTTGATCCATATCTATATATGAGATCGTATTAAACCTTTGCTGAAAATACCGCTGTTTGTAAAACTGTAATAAATAATGTTCCTATACTAGTATCTGAATTCATATTGACCTTGTCCCATCCCCTTCTCACCGGGTGAGGGGAGTAAGGTGAATGCTGAACAATGTAACACAATAATATTTATCGTTCAACTCGCTACTACCTACTAGCAGCACACAATCAATTAACATCTTTACTTGTTCGCATTGCGACTATTTAACTATAGGAGGGGAATATATTAATGCTAACCGACCAAATTGTGTAGACGCTAATATGTAAGGCCCCTATTGGTGGTACTGGGGTATCTTATTTTACAGAGTTCGCGCGAGGGTCAGTGCCAATGTGGCAATGTTAGATATGCATATGAATTAAAGCCCGACGATCCATGGAAACGGCCTATTTAATTTGCCAAAGTGATATTCGTTTTAGGGTAGTGATTCGCCGCTATGTTCATGCGAGTCCGCTCCCTTATTATATTGTTTATGACGACACAATGTGGATCTACTTGCTAATCATTAAATTGTTCATAGTAAATATAAGCATTTAGTAATTAAAGTAGTTTGTTAATCTACAAAACTGCTAAGTCTACTGGCGCCCTCTCTCTACTGTAGACTCGCCGTAATAGTATTGAAATGTGGAAACGTACCTATATAAACATTCTATGTATCGACAGCCGACGTACGACGGCAGACGTATGAAAGCGAACGAAAATATTCTACACAATAATACTCTGCGTCATAATTGAATCAGTTGTCAGATTGCAAGATTAATTATGTTAGCGCTATTTGCTATTTGAAACAAGAGAATTTTGTAGTATTCTGCTGTCATTTCTTAAATGAAATTAAAATGCTGTCTAAGATGATTAATTTTCAAAACGTTCATTCAAATATAATGTTCGGCGTCAGATCCAGGAGAGGCAAAAGTAATTTTCCAACTCCGAACAAAAGTTGTTGCGTCCACCCGCTATTGGTGCTGTGCTGGCGCAAATTGTCCCAGTTGATCAATTTGTTTTCATCTAAAGCCTCTCAATATGCTTAACTTTAGTCTGCAGCTTATTCAATTGTAAGCTAAAGTATGCAAATACAGGGGTCTAGGCTCCTAATATGATTTTGTCCCATTCGGTGTCGAGACCCTTGGTCCGTGGGGTCCTAGTAAAAAGCAAAAAGGTTGGTCGACATCACAGGAGACCGAAGAGCTGGCAGCTACCTCGGACAAAGAATTAGCCTAGCTATTCAAAGGGGTTCCCCCTTTGCCAGTATCTTCGGAACCCTGCCTAAAGGGACTTCTTTTAACAATATTTCTTAGTTATTATATATGTATATATTTTTTTTCTTTTTAGTAGTAAGTAAGTAGTTACTAGTACCTATATATTAATGTTATAGTTATATTTATGTATATAAAAATTGTATTATGTAAATAATTTTGAATCATTCATCTAAAACTACTTCTAACCTGCATAAGTCTGAGAAGCAATTCAAAGGCGTATGTATAGTCGTGCTTGAGTAACGGCGATGGACTCGCAATCTGACACGTTGGCTCCTAAAATATATTTCTGGCGGAAAGCGGGTGTATTGCCTATACACCTCTGCCTACCCCTTCGGGAACCCTTGCGGGATATTATTTTAATTATATATTTTTTTTTCATATTAGACATCTAATCATAGCTTGTTCCTATTCTTTCTCTCATTAACTGAACTGCCCGTCTAGTCCCTTTCTGTGTCCACGCTATATCCGAAATCTATAATTTGTACGGCAATGACATTATCTGCAGAAAATTGTTTCCGGAGATACAAAAGATACTGTGAACGCTAAAAGATTTGGAGGGGCTATATTGAATATCGGACTAAGTCATGTCATTTTAAGAAGCTTAAAATAAATGATGTCGTCTTCATCACAATTATTATTCAAGACCTAGTTCGGTTTTGCGGTTTCAGCGAAGTACTTAATTTGGAATACCTGAATCAAGCCGAGCCAAAGGACCCGTGAATCTTTTGTTATAAATTTAAGTGTGTTCTCATTCGTCGAGTTGCTGCCTTCTGATATTTCGTTTTAGTAATAAAATTTTAGAAGTATTTCAAGCATCATTTCATATATTGACCCGCCGTGGGTGTCGCTCAATTATCTTGAAATCCCTTTAAATCTGACCTTTAGGCATCTAATTGAAATGCGAAGTCAGCTTATTAAATTTGATTAGATTTAAATGTGATACCTATTTGGAATCCGTTGCTTTAATTTGTATTATTTAATGAAAATAATGTATGGGACTGATGAATGTAGATGATCGTAAAGAGGTCTATATAAAGTAGCTGTAGAGAAAACTGGTGCTCTACTTTCTTGCTTACCCCATGAAGAGCTCGGCGTCGGCGGCATATTTTTTCATTAGATTAGATTATTATTATTTGTTCCTTAGATTAGCGCGTTCAAACAAACTGCTTCAATATTTTATATTAAATTATGTTACATTTTCTATGGAAGTATTGTAAGCCGTATTACGCGCAGTGAATAATAGTCGAATAGTTTGGACGTTCGTCGGTTACTGAAATAGATTGGCTGTCGGTTGTATCTCGGTGCTTCTAAGTATGCGTTCAGGAGTTTGAATTATGGATTGATTTCGAATTCTATACGAGCTATGCACATTTCCGTCAAATATGATATTATGATGCTAAGTACCTAGACACATTTTAATGGCATAATAGGTATGCATTATCGTTGTAGCATTAGTAACTAAGCTTTAAAGGTGGTTACTCCGCTTCACTTTAACTGATAATAAGGTGATACACCTCTGCCTACCCTTGTGTGAAGATATTTAAAAAATATAGGTTTTGTGGAACTAGTGTTGATCGACACACGTGTCTGACTCTATGAGTCGTTTATAATTGACTCTGTATTTGTATATATCCTGTAAACTTCAAATAAGAACGTGAATTACCTGATCTAAATAAATGTGTACATGTATCTTACATAAACCGCAAAATTTTAACGGTTTGTTCGATAATTTCACGTTTATTAATATTTATATAGGATTCGTCACCTTTGATCCTAAGCATTGTTTCAGTTCACATTTTTTACTTATTTTATTTACCAGCCAGACCCATAATAATGCAATATATCTGAATGAATAGGTTTTAATTTTAGATATTCAGACATAATATGTATAATGTAAATGTCAAATGCCAATAGTTAAATTCTTCATTAGCATACTATATGTATGTGTCAGACATCGAGACATTATTTAATATGTGCGTTCTGTCTAATGTGTAGGTAATACGTTTTCGCTAATTATAATGCTTGTCCTACATTTAGATCAAATCAGGAACTAGCATATTACTAATTTGCTTGCCAGTCAATAAACAACCTTCGGTCTGCCATTCCCTGGATTTATTATTCATTTAACTTGCTAAAAATTGCTGTAAAAATATGTTATGAATGGACTTAGTAAAATAGGAAGTGATAATACAGATCTTTGATATTATAAATTATTTTTATTGTAATCATATCTATATATATTAATAGGAGTTTTATTTCATAAAATTTAAGAGTAGAATAACTTCCTTTTTTAATTTTGCTAAATATTGTTTAACAAAATTTCATATTAGAGTTCCTTTGTATATCGGAGCAACGAATTATACGAACGAATTAAAGTTCAAAAGTAAAATACGCAAAATAAAAAAGACTGACAGAAGAAGACAGTTGACGTCTTAAATAGTCCCGCCTATGTCCATAGTATTCTAACATTATGCACACAGTATGTAATGCAGCGAAGACGCGCCGTCGCGGTGCGGTCAGTACACTCGCGCGGTTTGGTGGGACGTGACGTATACGCCGCACAGCGCGACTGTACCCACGTGGGTACGCACTTATTAATTCAAGCTCTCGCGCGTGAATATCCACTACCTTCCGGTGGTAGGTAACCGTTTTAGGCGTACGTTTGCTTTAATGACATTTTAACAAACGTTTTCGATGCGTTCAGTCCGAAATCGATGAAATGCAAACATGCTGATGTGCGAATCTAACTCGGAATCAACCCCCCTTAGTTGTGAACGCAAGTAATAATAGCTAAGGGGTGCGGGTGGCGTGTACTCTCTCACGTACACATTGGCACTATTAGTTATTAGCTATGCTCCGTGTTTTCACCCGCTAACATTTAAACAATATACCAGTGATGAGATTTTATTTTTATTATTAATATGTTTTCTGGGATAAAACATATTCTATGTGTTAATTTAGCTAATAATGTATCTCTCCTGTAAATTGTATCCAATTCTGTTCTTTAGTTTTTGGGTAAAAGAGTAACAAACGTTCGTAAAGACATTCGCATTCATAATATTGTTAGTAGAGCGCTAGACGCGGAAATCTTCTACTTGTTGCTTTTATGGTAACTGCCTAAAACTTGTCGTAGTAAATAAGTTATTCATAACTATTACTTCCCATTATTTCAGCGTTAATAATTTAATTTAGTTGATACGTGGTAGACTCTATTCTCAGGCTAGTATTTTTATTTTTTTATTTTGTAGCGTCAGCACATTTGAATATATTACGTTATTAGCCTAAACTAGTCGCTTAGCTACCGTACATCCACGCATCTCGTTTTATTTATGTAAATCTTCACGACACTGATTCCATTTCCGCCTTTAAAATGTTATTACTACATCAAAATTGCAAATCGTACCTGCCTACTTACAAATTTAAATGAACTCCGACGGATTGATTCAAAAAATTTACCGCCGAATCTTATGGAATGTTCCGACTCGATTATGCTTAGTAACTCGCTTATAGGGGAAGCAGGGAGTCTTTTGTCAGCACCTGTCTCTTGTAATAGGTTTCGGAAGACGCGGCGCAGTCGCAACCGGCATTCGACGCGACTACCATCTGTCTGTCCGTCTCGCGCCAAAACTATGTAGACACATGTGCGCGTGAGTGTACTTCACACAAAGATTCAGTGCGAGACAGTACACAGTGTACAGTTTAAGCAGTTTTGGTGACAATTTAAAGCTTCTGTAGTGTTTGCCGTGAATGAGATATGTTACACGATGTTGGGATTGCTGGCGTCAGATTTTGGTTATCAGAACCGATTAACGCTACTCCAGCAGTTGATTGAATGTGGAGATGTTCTGCTTGGCGGACAGTTTTACGGTATGTTAGCAAAATTTGATTACTTTAATTATTTAAAAAAACATGTTTTCATCGCATTTTTGCTATACATACTAGCTATGACCCACGCAGTTTCACCAGCGCTTAATTTTATTACACGCACATAATTATTATTTCTGCTCCACTTCCTTGGATAGTAGCATCGTGATATAGCCTCTACGTAAATCTTGAAAGCAAAACAAAACAGGAATAAGGAACATTTCCTATGTGTTATTCCAGCTAATAATCTATCAGCGCGCCCAATTTAATCCAATTCCGTTCAGTAATTTTTAGCGTGGAAGGGGAACGAACATCCTGACTAACATGCGTTTATAATATAGATATAGAATTAAATATATTTCCACGGTATCAAAGTAAAGAACTGGTTCGTAACATACAATCTGCCAGCGTTTGGTAAAGCAAGCTGTACCGGCCACACCTGCACCCTTATAATGTATTTTATTAGGAACTGAGGGTAGTTCTTTTTTATACCAAATACTGGCTGTGCGTTGCGGTTTCTCTATGCGGTGTATTAATTTATTTCAACGTTAGTTTTATTGAGTTTACTGGAACGAAAGATCGTATGTGTTAATACATCAAATAATCTATCTATGTTGCAAATTACATCCAATTCGATTCAGCATTATATAAGTTCTTTTGTATGGACTGAGTACTTATACATCGGACCCTTAAACCTTCTTGAAATATCAAGTTTTTTTACTATTTTTTTTCTATTAAAATATAATATAATATATAATATAATATAAAATAATATATCCTCACGCCTTCCCACAAGGGTCCCCGAAGGGGTAGGCAGAGGTGTATAGGTAATACCCACACACCCACTTTCCGCCAAGAGGTATATTAGGTGCCAACGTGACAGATGGCGAGTCCATCGCCGTTACTCAAGCACGACTATACATACGCCTTTGAATTTCTTCTCAGACGTATGCAGGTTTCCTTTCGATGTTTTCCTTCACCGTAAAGCTCGCGGTGTGACTAATCACTGTACTTAAGTTCAGAAAAAACTCATTGGTACAGTCGGGTTTCGAACTTGCGACCTTTGCGTCGCAGGCAATTGCTCGAACCACTCTGCCACCACGGCTATTATATGTACCTAATATTATCATATCTAAACGCAGGCGCGTAAACTTGGCCGTATGCTAATTAAAATCGATATATTATCGTTACGACGAGACAATGCGCCAATAAATAACGTATACGTAACGATACGATCAACAGTCGCATGAGTTAGGTCAAACTAATCAAAAGATATAAAGGTATTACAATTCTCGGACTTGGTCAAAAACAATGTGACAACACTTGTATTAGGAGAGGCCCCTCTTTACCGTGGTCTTATAATGCCACTTGTAATAGGTACAAAAATATGTAGTTAGTTAGTACGTCTAAGATCTTAAACAGTTGTTTAAAAGTATATAAAATAAAGAATTCGTTGAACAAAGTTTATTAAAATTGATAATGAGTTGGACAAAGTACGTAAAACTAAGTTTATTATTTTACAGTGTGATCGCGTGTGTGTTTGTATGCGTGTGTGTGTGTGTGCGAATGCGTGCTTACGACATGTCAACGGACTCTTCATTTGTCACGTTAACACTATCTTCAGCGAAAACATGGTTTCTGGTATCTTATTGCATCTATCTGCCTTGCATCTTTATTACAGCTGTGTCGCCAGAATACATAAAAAAATATTTAAAACATCATGATCATTACCTTCGTTACATCTCAAGGCGAACTTCACTATAGAAGGAAGTGAAGTATTTCCAATGGGTTTTCCTTAAATGTAATTACTATTAATACCTTTTTCGTATGCCCTTTTAAGAAGAAGCCTACAGAAGGTCGTCCTCTCGCTAAAACAATGCTTCGAATTTGCTTTCGCAAGCTTTTCTTGTAGTTTGTTTTTTAGCAAAAAGTTATAAATAACTGAAACTTCTGACTCCGTAATACAATACATGAAATGTTTTGAGTTTGAAAATAAACATAGACTGCACAGTTACAATAGTGCTAGAAATTATGTCCTTACTGTAAGATCGTACTCGACCGACTTTGACGGGACTTCACTGGCAGACAGCTTATATAGAAACTGAACAAGGATTTTTGTTAAAATCCCCGCGGATGAAGTCGTGGGCACAGCTAGTATATACATAAATTATTATTATATCTATCATCCAAAGCTGAGGTATAAATTTACGTTTTCATTGCGCAAATGTCGCTGTGGATTCATTCGAGACTCCGCTTTGCAGGCATTAGGCAGGCAGATCTTTCGGCTATCAGTTGAATTAGACAAAAATGTTGACAGTGCATCTGTTACGTCTATTTATGACGGCCATAAACTTGAACTCTTTTTAAATTTAAATTTAACAGTGTATAGAAATATCCCGTTAGTTAACAAACTTGACTATAATAGCGTTGGTACTTCGTCCTTGCGCAAGTTCGTCACTAATTGGTTAAATAGCGTTTCGTGAAAGAATTACCCTTTTTTATAACTTACTTTAGCAGGCTACGCCGTTGAGTTTTATTTTTATATTGTTGTGACAAACAAACAAACATCTATTACAATTTATGTTAAGTGGTTCCCCGAATGCAGTAACGCAATGATACCCGTGAATATTTGGCTGCAATCTTCTGGACGGTGGAGATGTGGCCCAGGTCGGGTAATAGCTGTTCTGGGCGGGTGGTCCGTTGCACACTTTCAACTACTCGCACTATTGGAGATACAAGCCTACGATCACGACTTGTTCACTTGCAACCACAAAGGTATCTCGAATGCCCCATTGCAGATTTTGTTGGGGTTCAGAATATATTTTTTAAATACTAGCAGCGCTCCCCTTATACCCCCCCCCCACATTATATGTGTATGATACAAATATATAAAATACATAAATATAAATAGTAATAGCGAAGGGCTAGGTTCTGCCTAGCCCTACGCCTAGCCTAGCGTGACAGATGGCGAATACAGCACCGTGTGTCAGGCACATTAGTGATACAGGCTCACATAATTTTCTAATTGCATTCTTTTCCCGACTGTACCAATGAGTTTTTCTGAACTTAAGTACAGTGATTAGTCACACCACGAGCTGAATGGTGAAGGAAAACAATGAGAGGAAACCTGCATACGTCTGACAAGAAATTCAAAGGCGTATGTATAGTCGTGCTGGAGTAACGGCGATGGACTCGCCATCTGTCACGGCACCTAATATGCCTAATATATAAATCTGGCGGAAAGTGGGTGTGTGGGTATTACCTATACACCTCTGCCTACCCCTTCGGGGACTCTTGTGGGAAGGCGTGAGGATTAAAAAAAATAATTAAAAAAATATATATTTTAAGGTTTGAATAAATATATTGATTTAATGGTAGGCATATAAAAAGGATCCGTGTATTAACCTAGTACTGTGATGCAGTATAAGCACATGATCGTAGTGACGTGGGTGGGCACTGGCCGTTACGCAAGTTTGTCGGTGCACGACGACGGCGGGCCAACCAGGTTAAACTGTTTTGTCTTCCGGTACCCTCTACTTTGCCTATATTCATACATATCTATGATAATATTCTACGTTCAAGCGTGTCTTACAATAATTAAAGATACTTACAATTTTTGAGGGCAAAATTAAAGTCATTTATGAGCACAATATGTCTCGTCTTCACAGTGTGAAGAAAAAAAAAGCCAATATTATATTTCTAAAGTAAATAATATCCATTTGAAGTTCTTATAACTTCTATTAAACACAAATAAATGTATAATCTTTACGTAGCTGTATGTCTTGATCCTTATCGAAACAATTTATATCGAAAAGGTTGTGAAGTAACTGTAAAATTTAATTATGCACATTATTGCAATACTATGGTGGCAAATGACATATAAGCGTCTTTTAACAGATTGCAATTTAAGTAAACTTAGCTAATGCAACCCATTTGAAAGTTTAAAAATAAGCCTAATTCACGTTGCAACTACTAAAAAGATTCTCTGAGTAGAACGGAATTCAAAATTCTTAGAAATTCCATGTTTATAAAAAAATATGCCTTTTTCGGGTTACGCTTAATGAGTCCTTGTTTCTGTGGCTTCAGTTCTCTAGTCTGGATTTTCACGTCCTTTGCTAACAATGTAAATACATATGTACATAGTTACCGACCGGTGCCGTCTCCCTACCAATTACCATTAATTAGTGTTCCAGTAACTCGGTCCGACTCGTTACACCGTTGTTTTAGGCCTCCGTTTCTCATACTCACTTAATATAATTTTGTTAAATCTATCTTAAGAGCCGTGGTGGCCGAGTGGTTCGAGCAGTTGCCTGTGACGCAAAGGTCGCAAGTTCGAATCCCGACTGTACCAATGAGTTTACTGAACTTAAGTACAGTGATTAGTCACACCACGAGCTTAACGGTGAAGTAAAACATCGAGTGGGAACCTGCATACGTCTTAGAAGAAATTCAAAGGCGTATGTATAGTCGTGCTTGAGTAACGGTGATGGACTCGCCATCTGTCACGTTGGCACCTAATATACCTCTGGTGGAAAGTGGGTGTGTGGGTATTACCTATACACCTCTGCCTACCCCTTCGGGGACCCTTGTCCGAAGGCCTGAGGATATATTTTATTATATTTTTATATAAATCTATCTTTTCATCAAATTTGAAGGGTATATATAAATATTCAGTTGCACCAAGGCTGTCTAGTCCTCTGACACGAGTCACAGCGACCCTACGGTGCGTCGACCTCGAGATATTGGTCTAGTCGTCTCCGTCTGTATTCGTACCTTTAAGGTCTTTAGTCTCTTAAACTTAGTGTGCTTCTGAGTTTTATTTAAATAAAGTTTTTGTCGTCCACGCTAGATACTACATGGTATTCCATTACCGTGCACGGTGAATGATTGTTTTACAAGCGTTTTAAAAATATAATTCGCTTTACGTGAATGGATGTCAACTTGATGTATAATATAATCTGATTGTGGATTGATTGTTTGATTTAAGAGTAGTAAATTTTTGTAGTGCAGGATGCATTTTCCGTGAGTTGAAATGTAAAAGCATATTTATTACTTTTCTCGATGTACATAACTATTTAAGATAACCTTTTTATTGTGTGCATGACTATGCAATGTAAAGCCCAATTGAGGACATTTTTTGTTAAAGTTTACGTTTGATTCGGTGCAAGCGTTCTACTAAGTAACAATGACGATGATCTTAAGTTTATCGGCACCAATCTTAACAGCAAATAAACTGTATTGAGCCTTTGTTAGTCGTATATGAATATAATCAGCATCATTAATATACTCGAATACTAACGTCCAACTTGATACCAGTATAATACATTCTGTAGTTCGACACAAACTCGGAGATACGGTGAGAAAAATCATGTTTACATTACCCATAATTATTATGGGAACGGAGGAGTTCAAAGCTCTAGTAGGTACGTTGTTTAGGTGTGCAGGCTATCGTCCTGCGACCCAACTGGCTACTGGCGCAATAACCCAATGTGTACGCTCATATTTACGTTTGTATACGCCTAAGTAAACTCTCAATGCTCTTGTGTGATGCTTGGAAGGTGTATTAGAAGTCATTTGTAACCACGAATGCTTGAGGCCCGTCAAACATATTTACATTTGTATAAACCTTAGTGGTTTTTTTAGTGCTTTGTTCAACCAAATATTATGTATGTTTGATTAAATGATAGATAAATGAAAAAAAAACATAGCCATGACCTATTAATGTTTGAAATGCGAAAGTTTCTCAATGTCTCGGACGGACATTGAGACATTCGGACAATCTCAATGACTTATATTTTTATTCTTTATTTTACGTTAAAACTACTGAATTGTATCGGATGGAACTTGGCTTAGAGATGGATTAACGCATTTTAAACTGGTTGGTGGGTACCTCACAGGTTCCTACATACCTCAACATATGTACGTGAAGATATATATTTAAGAAAAAAAACTATATAATCAAATTATACGCGACTAAACCGCGGAGCTCAAGCTAATATTAAATAAATATCTAAAAATATATTTTAAACGGTATTGAGAGCATTACATCTGGCTATTCCGACCATGACTCGAGGCGATTATAAAAATCTACAAATTTATTAATTCATAAGCACTGTTTTTGCCGGCTCCATCATAAGCGAGATAAAGAACACTGAATAAGGAAAAATTGTTTCAACGACTTGTTTTAAGTTTAAAGTACTGAATGTATTTCTTAAGTAATGTTTATTTTTCTCTTGATTTCAGGTCTCGATAACCGGATATCGAACTCGAGAAGTTCAGTCTCGCCGTAAGTATTTTAATACATATCTTAAAATAAAAACTACCGGAAAACTGTTAAAATTGTCCTACAGTTTTGGCACAGTGTCTGCTACAATAAATTATTATACTTTTTAATAACATACATAGATTTGCTTATAATAGGCGGCAAAGAGTGTGTGTGTGTGTTAAATATAATTACATATCTAATAAGCTGAGGGCAGAATTGTGTGAAAAACACGAGTCTAGTCCCCATAGTACAAATTTGGGATAAGATCAATTTGTTTAGAATTGTCCTGAGGTATTTTTGATAACCCCTGTTGAGATCGAGGAATATTGTCATTGTTTACATTGTACAGATATATATTTCAATATACTGCATAAACCATCAAATATATATCCTCACGCCTCCCCACAAGGGTCCCCAAGGGGGTAGGCAGAGGTGTATAGGTAGTACCCACACACCCACTTTCCGCCAGAGATATATTTTAGGTGCCAACGTGATAGATGGCGAGTCCATCGCCGTTACTCAAGCACAACTAAGCCTTTGCTTCTCAGACGTATGCTGGTTTCATCTCGATTCACCATAAAGCTCGTGGTGTGACCAATCACTGTACTTAAGTTCAGAAAAACTCATTGGTACAGTCAGGATTCGAACTTGCGATCTTTGTGTCGCAAGCAACTACTCGAACCACTCTGCCACCACGGCTTACTTACTTATTTATCAATATGTATATACCAGGTGTGCTTTTCTATATGACGTTATGTCTTCCAGTGACGTGGTGAACAAAGACCTCGGATTGTCGGAAAGCGATGACGACGTCGCGGCTAACGCACACAGGCTAGGACCGTAAGTACATTGAATCTCCTTGATTCTTCTTCTAGAACACATGGATGGTTACCATTTTAATGGCTTGAGGTGACTATTACCTAAGCATACGGCCCGTCAGGTGGTGAGCGGCTACCGTAGTACCGTAGCCTATAGGTGTAAGCAATATGCAAAGTATCACCTGCTTGTTACCGCTATTAGTTGCTGTGCTAGCAGGATAAGGGGCGAATGGAAATCCTTCGGCGAGCACAGCCAGGATCACAACGCTACACTGAGTAGCGATATTTGGCTGCGACTTCTGTAAGGTGGTTGTACTGCTCGATTGGGGCAACTACAATTCTGAACGAGAGATTCGTTGTGACCGTTGTGATCTATCTCTTTCCAGCTGCTCGCTTAGCACAACCTGCGAATCACGTATAGGGCTTCGAGAGTCTGGCCTCTTACAAAAGCTAACAATACCGATCCTTAAATTATCAAATCAAAAAATAAAACTCTACAGAGAGTTCATTCTATATAGCCTGAGCGTTTGCGGAAGGAAACTCATTTGAATGCACACAGTGCGAAGCTTGTGAGGTTCCAAGTACAGGGGAGTTCCCCGTCCATAACAATTGGTCAAGCTAAATTTGCTTATTGCTAAATGTTAGACTCAACAGTATAGCGCAACAATTAAATATTGTTTCATATCACGTAACGTTCAAAGTGCAATAAAAGTCGTCGTTTATTTCCACGTCTGTGTATTCGTGTGAAGTCATAAAGAGATCCTTCACCCCGGGCTAATATGAGATGCCAAGCCGAGATGGATCATCTTCCTACATAGATAACGTAAACAATTTGTCTCGTATGTATCTTTGTATGCATATTGTTCTTATTATTTACCGTTTGTCTGTTGGTGACATAAAATATTAGCGTTCCTATTTAATTGTTGTCATCTCATAATATTGCATTTGTTACATTTATTTTTAATCTATCCGGAGATAATGAGTGTTTGTCTATAGGGGATAGTCGCTAGTTTTATTAATTGTTTCCGGCTAAGACATTTTATATTGAAATTAGGTCTTACCTGAAGCACTTATCACAACACACATATCAATATCAATATTCGTGCTGCCAACAGCATATACCACCATATATCTCCCGTATCTTGCGATGTTCTAGAAGTTTTAAAATGTATCGAGGAATGAAAATGATTTAGACATTGCGTTTACTTCCAGTCCTATCTCCCCAATCGGGTCGGGCAGCCCTAGCTCCAGTTCGTCCCAGTCTGACTCCGAGAGCGAGTCATCCTCCGCCGGGTCGGCCCCCGCCACGCCGGCCCCCGCCGCGGCGGCCGTGACCGCGCCGCAACAGACGCAGCAGACGCAACGATCGTCATGGAGCCTATCCAACTTCGCACCGCCGCCCGCGCAGCCCACCGATCCCACTTACGACTCGGGGAAAGAACTCACGCATGCCCTCGCCGTTGCCAAAGGAAAGCCTGTAAGTATCATCATTCATCATAGATATTGCCATCCACGAAGACGCGCCCTACTATTGTACACATTATATGTATATAAAAAATTGCTTCCTTTTATGTGCCATGTCAATTGTCCCGTTTTCTTATGCGTCCTCTATATATAAATATATATGCATTCGTCAATCATAAAAATTGTCAACTCTTTCCATATAAGGTTGGTATTATGACTTGCCATATACAAACAGCGCTGCAGTTCCTTGTTTTTCCATACTAGCAACCCGATAGCCGTGCAGTTGCGTTTAGTCGGCTAATCACTCTCAGGTAGTCCCAGGAGGCTCAGATAGTGTTCTCGGTACTAGACGCCTTACTAAGCGCTATGAAAGCGATTTGAACACTCCAATAAACACGAGAATAGGACGCGTTCAGTTTACGAGCCTGTGCTTTGATTTGAATCATTTCTCTCCAGTGTTTTTTTTTATACATTCAAGTACTTTGTATCTCGTATCTAAATTGACTATTCACCGTTTTAATTTGAATTTGGAAGTCACTTTGCTCCACTGTCAAGTATTGTGCTAAAGTCCTATAGGTGATGGAAACTCTCTTAGAATTGTTAGTGAAGTTACTTACTCGCGTACTAAACGAAAGCGGACCAGGCTTGAGCCAAAAATGGGTTAACTTGGCCATTCTTAAGTGTAACCTGAGGAGTGCTCTCATGACGTTTGAACATAGATTGGTGTGTAACATGCCCTTAGTGGGTGACACAGTGGTCAGTGATTTTGTCAGGTTGAAAGATGTCCTGTGGCAAGCTATTGGTGCGGTGCACGGGAATATGAGCTCTATTGAGGTATCGGGCCCTCGAATCGGTATATTCTGTTAACTTTATATATTACATTCATCCTTCGTTGCCATCCTACATGGAGGTAGTAATCACACACACAGATTTTCGCGAGATAAGTTTTTGGTGCCTACGTGCCAGATGTCGAGTCCATCACCGCTACTCAACCACGAATTTGTTTGAATTTCTTCTTAAGCGCATAGTTCGATTGCGTTTAGTATAATTTTATCTAGATTTATAATCCAGCTTATAATCTAACTCTGTGCCAAATTTTATTCAATTCTGTTGGAATGGTTCATTTATTCATATGAACACAGGCTTATGTTAAGTTGATTATAAGGCTAATGTATGAATGGTGTGTGCAGCAGAGTCCGGTGTCGGAGATGTCCGATTCGGAGGCGTCGTGCGGCTCGCCCGGCGCCCGCCGTCGGCCCGCCGCCCGCCGCTCGCCCTCCACGGCCTCCAGCGATGATGAAGCGCCGCGCCACCACAACACGGTCAGTATATACGCCGCCGATTAATAAACCAAGAATTAAACTTTTAAGAATTGACAGAAATATATATTTCCTGTCTAATCTTTCATTGTGAGACAGAGATAGTCCATATATTTTTTTCCTATTCTTACTTCTCGCCTATGTTTGTCAAGGGCCATCAGATTGACTCGGTACAGATATATTTTATTGCTTAGGCTTAGCGCTCAAGTTCGGAATATATGATTAAAAGAAGAAGCAGAGAATCTCATAAATAAAAGTTGGCACTCGCATGAGCACACGGAACACATCTCTCTGGCTTCCCGCACACGTCGTTTTTATACCAGCCCATCATGAGACTTTGCTAATCTTAATATCAATGATCAATTCGTTCCAGACGTCGCCACGTGTGCTTCCATCGGTGACGGCACCGCCCTTGAAGCGAGGTCGCCCCCCGAAGGCGGGCAAGTGTGAGGAGCGGCCCCCCAAGAAGCGGCGTGGGCGGCCTCGTAAGGCGCAGCCCCCCACGCCGCCGCCCGCGCCCCCCGCGCCCCCCGACAGCGACAACGAGCCCGACCCCCCCACGCATCATCATACGCAGCAGGAAACCAAAACGCACATCTTTCGCAAGGTTGGTTCAGTCGTTGTCAGATCAGTTGCTCAGAGTCCATATTTCTTCGCCCGATTACTAACCGCGGTTTTTTGTTTTAGGTGTTTACCGCGCGGAAGGTGGACGAGGGTGGTGGTAAGGGCGGTAAAGGGGGCAAGGGAAAGGGCGGTAAGGGCAAGGGGCAGGTGACCATCGAGATCACCGCGCCGGAGTCTGTGGATGACGAGGATAGGAGACTGCGGGAACGGTCCGCCGAGCGCCGCCAGGAGGCAATGGCGCGCGTGTCGCCGCCGGTTCCTCGGCCCCACGCCCCCCACGGCTCCGCGTCCCACGGCGGGTACGGCCCCAGCCCTCACGGCCCCAGCCCGCACGGCTCCCGTGACGCCGACCGCCGCCGCTCCGCCGACCGCATCGACCGCCCCCCCGATCGTCTCTCCACCGATCGAATACAAACAGAACGCACTTCCAACGACCGGATACCGACAGCCATCGGCCGGTCGCCCTCCAAAGATCGGATAGCTACCGAGCGGACGTCCAACGACCGGATATCCGATAGAGTCACGGATAGGGTCTCGCATGACCGGTTACCGGACCGAACAATGAGCGACCGCCTCAGCGATCGTCTGTCTTCGGAGCGACTCGCCGAAAAAGTCGCCCATGATCGGTTGGCAGCGGAGAGGATCGCTCACGAGCGGCTCACTGCAGAAAAACTCGCTCACGAGCGGCTCGCGGCCGAGAAACTCGTTCACGAGCGGCTCGCGGCGGAGAAACTCGCTCACGAGCGGCTCGAGGCCAAGATGAATTCTCGTTTGCCAGACAAAATGGTCCTGGATCGACTGGCGGACACTAAAGCCTCGCTCGATCGACTGGGGGAGAATAAAACGTCAATTGATCGACTAGCGGATAATAAAATGTGTATAGATCGATTGGGAGAGAGCAAAGTGTCAATAGATCGACTGGCGGACAACAAGATGTCGATAGATCGGCTAGGGGAGAGCAAGCTGTCGATAGAGCGCGTGGCTGAGAGCAAGCTGGCGCTGGAGAGGGGCAAAGATGGCAAGGAGGCCAAGTTGGAGCGGTTCGTGCGCGCGGAGGCCGACGTGGGCTCCGGCCTCAAGTCGGGCCGCGGCTCCGAGAGGCTCGAGGACCCCTCCAGCAACGGTCGGTACCCAATACTCTGTGTGTGCGTGTGTGCGAGGCATAACCTCTTGAGCTTTATACTTGGCTAAGCGTCTGACGTCCCAACTAAATTTCCCTTATTGAGTGGAAAATTTAAGTTTTGCAAAAGGGTTTTTTTCAAAGCTAGGAATGGCAGCGTATCTTTAGGGCCTAGTGGGGCGACATGCACTAGCTGCGAAACTTGAAACTTATTTCTAAGCACAATCTCAATTGCAATTCACAACCTTCCTTAGTTCGAGACTAGGTCCCTTTGCATGCCATGTTTTTTTTTTATGTATATTCTTCCCGCCTGCCCACAAGGGTGCCCGAAGGGTTAGCCAGAGCTGTGTAGTACCGACTTTTCACTGGATATATATTTTATAGGATATATAGATGTGATGTGATATAGATTATATTTCATGTTGTCATCTTGACAGGTGGCGAATCTATCTCCGTTTTTCTAGCATGCTTTACACATAAACCCTGGTATTTCTTCTCAACCGCGTATGCAGGTCTCCTATGCGTGTGTTTCATCTCCTTTAAGCTAGTGGTGTGACTTATCACTACATTTAAGTTCAGAAAAACTCATTGGCACTGTCTGCATTCCGAACTTGCAATTTTTGTGATGCGGGCGTATACATGAACCTCTCGGCCACCACCTAAGTTGGTCTTTAATCGATTGTTGTAATCACGGCCAGTGCTGGAGCGGCGGCGCACGCGGCTGCTGGTGAAGGTGCCCCTGTGCCGCCTGCGGCCGCAGACCGTGGCGGCGCTGCAGCACTCGCCACTGCGCCGCCAGCCGCCCAAGCAGGCGCACACTCCTCACGCGCAGCAGGTCAGTAACCACACTCGCCACGTCCTCTTCTCATACATACCTCCACATACATATCATCATGCCGTGTCCCTAAAGAGGAAGACAGAGAGAATAGAGCGCCAGTTCTCTCTTAACTTACATACCTCTTTCGCTTCGTCCACATTCATCAGTCTCTTCATATGACCTCCTCTCTTCCAAATGATAGTATTCATAATTTTATATATTTGTACCTACAGGCGGTTATAGAGCGCCAGTTCTCTCTTAACTTACATACCTCTTTCGCTTCGTCCACATTCATCAGTCTCTTGATACGTCCTCCTGTCTTCCAATTGATAGTATTTATAATAATACATTTGTACCTACAGGCGGGCGAGGTGGCGGCGACCAACCACGAGCGGACGGCGGCGTGTGGGCAGACGCCCATATACTACTCGTACTTCGAGCGACTGCCAGCCGACGCGCACTCGGACGACGAGAGGGACCACAAGTCAGTACACACCCTTTATAAGGGTTAAGAGAGATGAACAAACAGACGTACACAAATAATAGGGCTGGGCTTTTTCAGGCAGGTTACTTATGCTATCGTCCTGAAGAAATCAAATCTCTCTCTCGCCCAAATCTCATAAGGAAGTAGAGATAATAGAGCGCTACTCATATAATGCAATGTAAATCTGAACCTGAAGTCACATTGGCGTTCATCCATCCCCTTCGCATGTAGCCTTAACTGCTCAAATAATCTGTTGCTATACGGGTGTGTCTGAGGGAGAGTCAGACTTAGTTAATAGCAGTGAATGAGTAGCTAGCTAGAAAGTTGGCCACAAGCCAGGTTTGCGCATTGGAGCTAGCATTATATAGGGCGTGCAGAACATATTGGAGCAGTAGATATTGGAGCTTGTAGGGGGAACATTGGGGTTGACAGGGCGGCCAGTAAATATGGTAGCAGTTAGTTTAGTGTAGTGTAAGTAGAGTACAGTGGGCTGACAGTCAGCTGTCGGCCCTAAAGTACTGACCACTTTAATGTCAGTACTTAGAACATGGGTGGTGTATGTCAAAGCGGGCCGTACAACAAGTAGTGTTGTTCAGGTTCTACCTGGAGGAGGCCAAGCGGCTGCGGCTGGCGGGCGAGAGCGAGCAGGAGCCGCTGGCGCGCGTGATGCTGTACCTGGAGTCGGTGCTGTGCTTCGTGCTCACGGGCCGCGTGCTCGAGCTGGAGCTGGACACCAAGCGCGCCTTCACAGTGTACCGCGAGACCATCGAGTACATCAACTCCATCGACTCCATGCCGCAGTGCTTCCGCGTCGAGCCGCACTCCACCTTCAACAAGCTCGACATACTCAGGTATGCACACTTTGTAGCCAAGAACATTATGGAATGCACGTGCGACACTGACATTTAAATATTAGAAATTTTATAATATGAATGAAATTGAAAGAAAAACTGAACGTATAAACTTAAAATTTAGTACTTTAGTGATTAATCAAACCACGAGTTTTGATGTGGCGAAGGTAAACGACGAGAGGAAACCTACATACACGAAGAAATTCGAATATACATAATATTACACGGGTTAAGTTGCACCTATGCATTTTTGTCGATTCAATGGATTAAATATAAAAAATAAGGATTTTCAATCAAATGTGTGGGCTTAAAGCCCTTGCAAGAAAAGATGCATGTAATGTTTTTATATACAATTAATAAAAATGTGTTGTTACACGCTATAGTCGCCCTTATTGACTGGTTAGTGAGTGTATTTTTCCGTTGCAGTTTACGGGTTCGAGCGCTCCTCTACCTGCGTATGTTCAAAATGTACAACCGCGATGTGAAAGAATATAGTAAGATTGTTCAAGATTATCAACAAAAGGTAAGACGCCCTCGGTTTGTATCGTAAAATCATATCTTCGCGAATATTCTGTGAACGCGAGCATACGGGCGCGGGTGGTGAACCTTTCTTCGACAATTGGAAATATATATATTTAGCTTTAGCTCGGAATCGAATCTACACAATGACGTGCAAATATGATAGTCGTGAGGTCAATCCCACTTTGGACAAATATTTGTTAATTTGCACGAGAATTTGTGCCTAAGTCTTATCTCTATCATATTAAGATGGAGGTAAGTAAGCAATTGTATAACATCCATTGGTACTCCAATGATTTGATCGATTTACGAGAATTGTCTCATAGCTGTAATTAAACTTATTGAACAAAGTAAGTAAAAAAAGATGACATGCCATTCACGATGACATATGTGATGTTAACGCCTTTGTAGAGGTGAGGATTTTATGTGTTTTTTTTATTTGTAATATCGTTTGTTCCTCTGACGACCCGACACTAACTACTGACCAAGTCAGAGTGAATTTTTCCTTATTGTTATTTCCTGCCATTAACAAAATATCGGGAGGGACCTTGCATACGTTTGAGAAGAAATTCTAAGGCGTAACTATAGTCGTGCTTGAGAAGCGGCTATCGACTCGCCATCTATCACTTTAGCACCTAAATATATTTTCGGCGGACCCTGTTAGGAAGGCGTGGGTCCTTCCGTTACTAGTGTTGTCGTTTAGGCTAAAGGTGTGTTATATCGTATGTGTTAGCCGGCGTGCGCGGAGTCGGTGTCGTCGGTGTCGCCGCTGTCGCCGACGCCGTCGCCCGCGGGCTCGGTGGGCTCGGTGGGGTCGGGCGCGTCGTCGGGCTACTGCTCGCTGCACGCCGTGCCCGCGCACGCGCACCAGGCGCTGCTGCAGCTCACCAAGTACTACAGCTTCCTGCACGTGGCGCACGATCTGTGGGAGCAGGCCGACGGCCTGTGCCGCCACCGCGCCTACAGAGGTCAGCCCCCGCTTATCCTACCATAGACCTACCTCCTCCTAGACGAGATGAAAAATTAATAAAAAAATTGATTTTGGTGTATGTACCGTATATATATTCATATTCATGTAGTAAAAAACGGTTATTTCAATATTACAAACATTCACTCGAATTTAATTTATATGTATAGATTACATTGCGTACAAAAATTAAAGCATGCCTTGTGTCACTTGCAGATCTGTTCATAGCGGTGGACCGCAAGTGCGGGCCGCTGTCGCTGTCGTCGACTTTCCGCCACCTGGTGCAGTACGTGAGGCACGCCATCTCGCTGCTCAAGAACGCGCCCGCAGAGTGACCGACCGCCGCCTAACGTACCGCACTCACACTACACTTGAACCACTCATGTTGCACTCCTAACTTCACTATCTGATCAGATCAGAAGTTTCATAATGTTATGTCAAATTGACAGCTGTCAGATTGACCGCCACAAGCATTGCGGTGCGTTCAAGACGATGACACCGCAATTTCGGTTGGTCATATATTACTTTTATTTTGGTGTTTTAATGGAATCGTAATTTTTCATAAAATATTATCGCAAGGTTTCAAGTCGTTTGTGGCGTACAATCGGATAGTATATTGACGTTAAATGTTTTCATCTGATCAGAGTTCACAATTGCAGTATTTTCGGATTCCTGGTTTATTGTGATCATAATATGGTACTGTGTGTTCTGCTGATGGCATTTCACGTCTGATCGAAATAGCAAAAATCTTATTTTTTATTCATTAAATAACATAATTTTAATTAGTAAAACATGTTCTTATAAAATATAATTTCTTTCGCTCGCGTTTCTAGACGAATATGATTGGACAGAAACGGACGTACGTTTTAACATTTTTATAAATCCAAACGTGTTAATGTCTATCAATGAAACACCAGTTGTATTATATGATAGTAATAAACACCATGTTCCCGAATGTGTGATCAGAAGCATGCAGTGTGACGAACAGAGAACCGTTCGCGTTTCGTTCTCTTCCCAAAACGACGACCAAATGTTTGATTGTACATAGCGCTCGCCCGACGGCCGCGAGTTAAATGCACACTCGTATTGTATTCTAAGTGATAGACTAATCATATCTTAAGTTTTTCTTTGTATAATCTTCCCTGCCAATGGAAATGTTTTACTGTCGGGAACACAATGAAATGCTCGTATTTAGCGTAACGGGGGATATACGACAAAATGAGGTACTTTTTGATCGCATGTGGGCCAATCGAGTATATTATTAATATCTCAATGTATGGGATCACTTGTAGTTCTTCGCTATATTTTCTCCTCTCAATTCGCGTCTTCATTTCCCTGGGTTGTTAGCCAGATAAAGAAGAGGTCACGTGATTCATATAGGGCTGTCATTTAAGATTCAATCCATAGGTTTGCTATATAAAGTTGATTTTAGAATACGATGGGTCGGGGTTGTTTTATATTTGTATGTAAATTGGCCACGAACACTTGAATAGAACAATAATCGAGCAAATTGTCAAATTGCAAACGTTTGTTCGTATACTTACATATCAAAATTAATTTCGGGGAAAATACAATAATTTTTTAATCGATTTTAATATTTACTTAAGCTTAATATTTTCGTGTGCGCGATCAATAAATGCTGATCTCCGATTGTGTCGTATGTATGAAATTATTTGAAGCGACAATAATACTCTGCTAGTTTTTTTCTTTAATATATTTACTAAAAACCCATAATACCCAATACATGAAATTATGAATAGTTGTATACTTACGAGTGAACAGACCGCAATGAGATCCAAGTAGAACAAATCTTTGAAATTAAATTGCTTTGATTGAATTTATATAAAAGTGCAAACATATTTTAATGAATACTTTATGATGAGTACAAGCGCGCGCCGGCGCAGAGACACCAATCATATATATTTCCTCGGTTGTTCATCAAATTTATGTTGTGATTGTATATACATAATATTATTATATTATACATTTTGTAAGAAATATACATGTTAGTGCCAGATAGAATTTTGTATGGGAGTTTATAGTGAGCTCGGTGTGAGATCACGAACATACAAGTTGTTATGGAGTGACGAGATGCCTTGTACATAGTATATTGTAAGAAATGTGTAGTTTTCACTCTATATTATAATTTATATGTAAACTATATTTATAGCTAAGCGGACAAGGTTAACGTAGCGTAGTAATGTTCGGTGTAAGAGGGGGCGTGTCGCACGTGTCCAGTTCACGGGATCTTTTCGTTTTAAATAAGACAATTTGTTTTTCTTTTATAATAATGTAAAATGTTTGTAGATGAGCTTGCAGCATTCGCGTGTAAAGGGCAAAATCATTACTCCCTCCCCGTGCACATAACGGTTCAAAACATGCCACTGGAATTTAAACCTTATTACGATCGTCATTATGATAGTATTAGCTATCCACATAAAAAAAGGATTGACAACTAACGAGGCCCGCGTGATATGACTGGATTCCAAGATGGAACATTGGCTTTTGACCAAATTTTAGTACTTCAAGCGTATGAAAAATGTGCTGTGTAAAGAGCCTACGTTGGGGAGGTATCGAGTAATGTCTAATAAATAAGTAGTAAGTAAAAGTAAGCGCAGGAGTCGCTCCGATAACATTACCTTCGCTAGTTACCCGCTGTTAGAGGACGCGAGTGCCAGCGCATTTTATTTTTTTTATTTATTTATTAAACCGACCTTTTAATATGATATCTTCAAGTATTAAACGACGTCAATTGAGAACAACCCCTAGCTAGAATCAAATAATTGACCTCAAAACTGAGACATTCTGTATAGCGTGACTAATCAATGAGTACTTTTTTTATTATAATCGGTATGTCATATGATTTGAAAGGTATGCATTTCACACGCACAATGACAAATAAACATCACAAAAAATACACAATAGTAGTTAATTTATCTTTAGTTTTAAATATTGGTCGCCTGTAAAGGAAAATTTAAAATCACGGTCGAACGTGCCTATAACGAAGGCCGATATTCGCGTGTTCCCTCTCGCAAACAATACACACGGCTTTCACGAATTCAGTTCATATAAATGTTTTTGGGCGCTCTGAACGTGGCTCGAGTGCGAAACCGCAAATCGTGCAGTTGATCGACTCACTCGCGCGAACTTCAGAGTGCTCAGATATATGTGTGAAGTACGTGCATAAATAAGGAACATGCTTAGAAGAAACCATATTTATTTTTGTTTTTAGACGCATCGCTCCCCTTTATTTATGATTTGTGATATTTTAAATCTAAATTCTCTCTACCGTTGTAATGAAATGAATCGGTACTTACTCCATAATTATATTTATTATTTACATTTAGTTCGTTATTTATTGTGGCTTTGTATTTGTTTGATTTTATTGCATTCGAAGCGAAGTTTACTTAAATTGTCAAGGATTTTTTTATGTGATCAGGAACAATGAGTTTCGATCAAATTAATTTGTTCAATCCTAAGGCTGCGTTTCCCTGCGACTGTTTTTGTATGCGTCGTAAATTAAAGTGAGTAGGTACTCTCACGATTTAAATGACTTGGATTACATAAAGTATTTACTCAAAGAGTTTGTTGCAATAACTGTCTTAGCTATGCTCTAAAGGAAAAGTGTCAGGGAACCGCGTCCTTAAGAACCATCTTTTAAATTACTTAAAAATAAAAAATCACAATTTGCATCTCGTTCGGAAACTCGCATCTAATGTACTCTAACTTTTGTGTTATTGTTCTTAGTTCGTAATCCTTGGTTAATTATTATTATTGGATAAAACCAGGCGTTAATTTGCGGAAATTCATATATATTATATAGATGACAATTTTATTTCATACATTTTATTCTGATTGTGATCGTTAAATATTCGCGCGAAACTTAATATTTTTTTTGTTTTTTTTTCTAAATTGTTGACATAATAACTAAATTGTCATTTATTATTTTTGTTTTGTTGCTGGATAATTTATTATGTCATTTTTAAATCATAATTTTTTCAAAATTTTTGTGCCTTTATTTTTCACAAGATGAATATCCCTTCAGTTTTATTCTTTAAAATTATTTTTGCATCGATAACGAAATGTCAATCAACTAACGGCCTTCGGGTTTTCCTAAATCACACTAAAACATTGAATGAGTCCTAAAAATGAAACCAAATTTATGTACGGACATTGTTTTTTTAATTTAAGTGATGCGGGCGCTGGTTACAACGCGATCGTAATAGGGAAAATGTAAAATACTGTTTTCTTTTATTTAAAATAGAATCTTGTGTTGATAGCATGTATAATTTGTTTTTTATCCGCGTTAAGATTATGTATAAATTTGTTTTGGTCTAATTTTATTATTTGTGTAACTATTACTTTATGTTATTGATGATAGAATACATTAATTTTTATGTATGAATTATTTTTGTTTATTTTATTTCCCTTTTTTATGCGGTGCTGTTCAGTCAAATTCCGCGTGAAACTAAAATTGACTCTATGACAAGTGCAAAAGCTATGATTTTGTGTGTGCGTGTTGGCTAAATATTTATACATAGCATTGCATGGGTATGTACGTGAGCGAACGAATGATTTTGTTTTTATAAGTTAGTCGCGCTGTCATCGCCACTTCAATGTTACAAAGCGAACCTTACGTCCATGAATGCTAAGTCGAGATTCGAATGCTATAGGAAAATGTACGATCATCAAGCCCATGGTATATCGGGACTATCATGGCAGTGTAACGGTATAAGGTTCAATATCGCTAGTACTTTGTAATGTACTTTTGCCTAAAGCAACCGCGAAGAAGATTATTCAATTCATGACATAGTCGTATTGTGCCAATTATAAAAACTCCAGCTCGCAATATTGATAACTAGTACTCTAATATATGCACCCGGTGTAATGAAAAGTACGATATTTAGAAGACACCCAAAGAAGCGAATGCAGTTTAATTTAGGTGATAGCGTAACGAACGTTCGTCAATTGTCGTAAAATTACACGACGTGGTGTCGTGCAAAAATGAACTTTACTCACTCGCAACAATGAATATTATCCCAGACGTGATAAGTCAGTAAAATGCCTTAAAGCAAGTGTCTTCAACTAACTACCGATTTAGAATAATTATTATGCCAATTGCGTATTTATTGCCGGTGTAATAGGTTTGATTTTACAAGAATGATAAAATAGAAACTTGACGATTTTTATTTTAGTGTCTTACATGCAAACATCGATCCTATTACGCCAGTAATAAAGGCGAATTCAAACACCAGTTGACGTTATAGCAATTAATTATTGTTAAATATGTAATTAGTAGTGTGTATATCGGTGTTAGTTATATTCGAATCGCTGCAAGCTCTTTCGATCTAAGATAACATAAATAATACATAGGTTTGGATGTTATAGTTCACCTCTAGAGAAGTCTAGACCATAAAGAGGTTCACGAAGGATTAGGCAGAGGTATACACAACATCCATAGTTGGTCGGATATATATATTTATCTATCAGTCTTTCAGGAATGACTTTCAAACAAAACATATTTTTCAAGCCTTTCGCACACAGAAACACGTTTTCACAAAATGTTTTGCATCCGTGGTATGACTGATCATTGTAATACCATCGCGGTTTGAATCGCTTGCATGTAGCTAAAACCCATCACCGCACTACCATTGTCACCGAATGTCGTCTTCCGTTCTGTAATAGACATCCCATCAATATGACGATTAATATTCCCTGGTCGGATGTTAAATTCAAACGAATACAGACATACCTATATACCTTCAGTTCTTTTGGAGCCGTTTGCAAGTGCAGCTGACAGCTGTCAGAAAATTGACAAACAATTAAAAATCTTGACAGACGTTACTTCCCCGTGAAATGGTAAAACTAGAAGACTCAGAAGTGGACTATCGCATTTCTACTTCGACAAAACTGATATCGTACCGCGCTTTTGTATACGATAGATTAAATGAATCGATATCGATAAACGTTCGTGCGGGCATTGACCTCACAGGTTCTGGTGGGGGGTTACTCAAATTGTCAAGAATATTTACCGAAGGATGATTTTTTAAGAAGTTACAGTATATACTTTCGATTGTGTTCATTTCTTCCATTAAATAATGTTTGTATTGTGTACAAATGCTAACAGCAAAATTATCCAATATTTTAGAAATAGCTTAGCTTAAAGCTTTGTTCGCGTTCGTAGAAGTATGTGCGGGGAGTGAAATTATTTTTGCATCTTTTAATATTTGTGTAAGTAGTTTAAGGGGTCGAGAGGGGATTTAATTTAATGATAATATTGCTTGGGAAATATAGAGCGCTAGCAATAGTGATGGATCGAGCTAAGGGCGTGGCATTGCTGTTTGGTTATCGCCATATCAACGCTTAGGTTAGTTGTTCTCATGTCACTCATTGACAAGTGACAGTTACATAACCTCAAATTAAATTTATAGAATTTATCAAATAGGTGCGTTCACAATGACTTCCATACCTCATATTATATTCTCAATCAATTTAGATAGTTGTCTTCTATTAAACTCCGTTAAAACTGTAGTACGATTAATAGTTACCTAAGCATGGGTTGGGTGGCTAACGTTCTAGACAGATGATATTCAATAAAACAATTAGTTTTCTTACGAAGAAATGTCAAACCTCTTTGGATTAAACACATTGTTTTCTTGAATAGACATTGAATAGAGTTCGCCAATCTGTGCCGTAAAGATAGAGGTTGTTGCAATCAATATCTAGCAAAGCTCAGCGAATATGTATTTGGATGAATTAGACGCCCTTATGTTATCTCAATCAGCTCTCTGTCATCATTAATTAGTGATCTCTCACCATCCCTTACAAAATTCTAGGGGTAATTTAGAATAATGTGATCTACGAGAGATGAGATGACCTAAATAATGTTAGCGTTGGAGCCTTAATATCAGAAGGTTCCGTTGAACTTTAATTGTACGAACGGAAATATGTTCAGTGAACCAGCTTCCAGAAGGAATTGATTGCAACAAAACTAGCGTTAATCCACTGGCCGACTCTCAAGCTCTTTATTAGATAAGCTAGCTTTTATACGCGTTGTTATTTTGTACAAGTTACCACAACGTTCAGCAATAATTATTATGGAGAAATATTAATATAATATTGATATAGTTAACAGTGTATATTCTAAACTTTACGCAATTCTAAAGTATATGTATGTATATGCGTACGTATACCTGTATGCTATTTTTGCAAAGATTTAGGTGAAACTAAACTGCCGAGTAACGATTGTACCTTACTATATATGTTAAAATGTACCGTGTCTTCAAACAAATAAGGACGAGATCCGTTTATGTTAGAATTTAATAAAGTTCAAAGTGGAAATTTAAATTGTGCCTTAGTGAGTAATCGTTTAGCCTCCAATTTCATTTGGACTCTCGAGCAAGAGACACGGTTATAAGAATTTCGTAAATTAATTTTTCATTAAAAGTTAAATTAATGATAACCTTCGGAAGTATTAAACTTCGCAGTATTTCAAGTTTTACGCACTGTACACACCAACACACCCTAATTGTAGGCACCTATTTAGTGTAACTAAGACCTCTTCAGTTATTTATAGTTGAACTAGAGTAACGCAATAATGATGATAGTTCTAAGTAAACAAAAGGTTTTGTTTTATTTGATGTTGTGATTATATTTATACCAACATATTTATATTTATTACTATACGTAGGGTAACTGTATGTTGTAGCAATAAATTAAGTGTGGCAATAAGGTTTAGTGCATTGCTTTTGTGTCTCGGTAAATATATATATATATATATTATTATTAAAATTGTATGTATAGAGTAGTGATGTCTAGATTGTCAGCTGTACACTGCTTGTCACGTGACGTACGTACACTAAGTTCAAATTCTTGACGTTTTAAAAAGTATATTTATGTATATTTTATGATGGTAACGAAGGGGTGGTAAGTTAGCAGCTGTGTTATTTTCCTCGGTGCTCGCAACGCAATAAATTGAACTATGTACCTCATTGTAACTTTACCTAAAGACGATATTAGCTTGCCAGCGAATTTGCGAACATGAACGTTAAAGCGGATTCTTGACCAAGAATTAGAATTCGCCTAGCTATGAGGTGGAAACTTATAAGCAATTTTTTCGAATTCAGAACACCGCATCGCACGGTCGCATTGAATGGCTCGTTTGAAAATCTGCTTAGTTATAGGATGTAACGGGACAAAACAATAATATAGAGATGGGGAATAGAAACACTCCTGCGCATATCAAATCGACAGTAAAAACGCGTAGCCATCTTGACAGTTCAGACAGATTCTTGACAGGCCTGTTAGAATCTTATAATGTCTTTCAACTGGTTTGTCTCAAGTAAGCCTATCTTCCAAGTAGGTAGAAAGAGTTATCTCTCATAACTCTGGAAGTATGGCAGTCACTTCATGATTGATTATGTGAACGCCAATCAGATCAGACGAATTGGTATTTAATCACTCGATTTGATACAAAACTATTCCCTTTTGGTCATAGCAATAGACATTGAAAATTCATATAGTTTTCTCCCGTTAAACCTGTTTTACAGCACAGATACCTAATTGAGCTAGTGTCAAGAGATCTTTTCGAATGCAATATCGCGTTATGAAAAGAAAATCATTGCTGTTTTATTGAGTACCGTGGAATATTATTTTTTTATACTCTGCTTCTTTTATCTTATCTACATTGACTATCACTTTTGTAATGCCATTAACTTAACTGATCTACGGGATTTAAGTAAAGCTACTTGTTCACTCTGTAAGGATTCCTTCTGTTATCTGACTCGTTATCTTTTATGCTGCATACATCGTGTTGGACTTCTTATTTTTCTCACTAACAAAATTTCAATAATAACGACCAGTCGCCAAAATAAACATGATTTGCAAGTCTTAAGCAATAGGGTTCATTTTAATTTTAATAATAATTATAATTGATAATTATATTATTATAGACACCATATAAGATATCTCAATAAAAATAATGCTGTCCGTTGATTTGGTCAAAGCTCGAATATTTTATGGAAATTATAAAATAGTGAAAATTTCTTTTACGTTGTGTGATTTCTGACTCAAGACTTAAGGCGATACGCTAAAATCAAAAAAAGTTTCTGCGTTAATTCTTTAGGTAATACATATTATTTTATCCTGGGATAGAAATTGCTTTTGAACACGTCAAACAACGAAATTCTTGAAATTTAGACATACCCCGTACCAATGTACTATTGCCGTCATTATCGAATAGTGCGAAAGGGACAGCAGTATAAACGCCATATACATCTGTCGCTTAAGCATTTTTTAATTATGATGGCACGTATTTGCACGGTCACAGGACTACGTCTATTATATCAGTTGATTGATGAGATAGTTAATTCCATCATGGATAATCCTCGTTAAAGCTCCTTAAAGTGGCCAAATAACACTTTTATCTGGTAACATTGGTCAATTCTGCGTCGGCATGCCAGACCGTTGGAGGAACTAGTTAAGCCCCTACTACTTGAATGGTGAAACAAAATTGAACAGTGGAAAATATTATCAAAGCCATAACCCGCGGTGAAGTTAATGACACTATAAATACTACTTATTATCACAATACAAATTGTTAGCCTAAGACAAAGTGCCAAGATGATTCTTTCCTAAGTGCAATTCCTTCTCAATTACTCCCAATTTATTGTACTTTCTAAGATCGCCTCCCATGCCTGTCGCTTATTGGTGGAGTACTTTTAATTAAAAAGAACTACGTTTATAAAGTTTCATTCATAGCACCAACCAGCTTCGAGGGCTTCAACTTGACATACTGTTGTCATCATTATTCTTATATAAAAATAAGACATATACTCTTGTGGAAAGTCGTGAAGATTCACCTCATATCTTCCCATGAAAAAAACCCAGAAAAGACATCTGTCTACCACCGTGGTAAACAGATGTCTTTTCTGCGGATATAATATATATAGGTCCCAACGTGACAGTGTCCGTCTTTTTATCACAAGTCATTTGAGTATGATATTCGTCAAGAATATCATTGAGTTTTTGAGTCTAATGAAACCATATTTCTTATCTGTAAGTCTTAATATACTTGTACAAAGTAAGCGTAAAGTTACCATTTTTAGTTTGTTATCGTTTTTCTAATATCGCTTCATATACCCACCTCAGAAGAGGTCATGTCCCGAATCTCTCAAAGGATCGGCCCTTAGTGAGAATGAGAATGTACCTAGATTTCTATTAATCTGCCCGTTCACACTAATAAATTATGATGACAATAGTTTAACATAGTATCGCCTCGAGGTCTATATCCGAATTCCGAATGTGACTGGACTATTGATTGAAAGCTATTGAAAAATTTTCCAAATACTTTTTAATAGCTGTAGGTCAACATTTACATACCAAAATGTTGCTATCACTCCGAATTTTTATCAACATTTTTTTGTACATGAATGCTTATGGTTAATCGTAGTTTTTTTTATTAAAAGTATCCCACAGGCATATGTAAAAATAAAGTATGATGTCATGAAGTTTTAACTTTATATATCTAGCTGCTATTCTGAAATATGTTTCGTAGTGGAAGTTTTTATTCGTTAGATAATGTGAGGACGTGGACACCGTAAAATTATGATTACGTAGAAATGGTAAGGGGTTGCTGGAAGTATACACCTGCATTGATTAAATGCGTTTATCGGTCGGGGAAGAAACGGCGGGACTTTTGAGACTGAACGTGAGTCCAGGTTGTGTCGAGTAGTGTTGTTTATATTTCGTTATCTATTTCCCGAGTTCGTTGACCCCCTGGACGCGCGCTCAGCGTACAAGCGCGTGCCGATTTTATTAAATTTGTAGTAGACGCGTGTACTTTAATATAAGGACAAACAAATTATAGTATAAAATTGTTTACCAGGCGCCACCTGTCGGCGTCGGCGTTAGACAAAATATTATTTTTCTTAGATCACATTATATTGTAATAAAATGGTAAAAGTATAGAAGTACGAGGTCTATGGCGATCCCTGCGGCCGCCAGATGGCGCTCACGGTCGAGTTAAAAAAAAAGTTATTTTTTTACGAGCACCGCCGCGAGGCTGCGGGCATCTCCGTAGGTCCTTGTATTTGTTATGTTTAAGAGGAAATATCTATTGTCTATTCCAATGGTTGAATAACTACCGACACTTTTTTATATTACAATAATTATAGAAATTATTATTGACTTTTGTTTCTCTATTATCATGTTCCTGCCTTTTCACTTAAATTTGAGCTCTATGTCTGACTACGCAAAAACAATTTAAGTTCAGTCGCTGGAACCCAGTGGTTGGTACATAAATTATGGCTCTGACGCAGTGCCCGGCATAGGCATCGAACTCCCGCCCTCGGATCCATCCCTACCGACTGATTCTTTTCTGGCAATCTCTGGCTAATATTATCGCTCGGGGGACTGAGACTCCCGGTCCTTGTCAGCGAGAAGCGCCTGTGAGTTCGATCCTCATTAATTATTTGATCAGAATGCCTTCTCCACACGGTTCCCCCAACGTCTACTTCATAATATGAAACGGGTCCCGTTTGACGTAGGAGCGTGTCCTGCTGCTATGCCGTGAAAGAGCATCATACATTATAATATAAAAAAAAAATGAATTAAAAAAAAAATTGCCTATTCCTAGGTATAAGCTATCACCATTTCCAATCGGTTCCGCCGTTTGGCCGTGAAAGAACCGCAAACATCCAAACTTTCACATTTATAATATTAGTAAGATAAGATAAGATTAGTAAGATAAATCGGCACCTGTCCGCCCGATGCGCCTTACCTCACCCCCAGCAATCGAGCCCCGCGCCGCTCGGCCCGCGCTGCGCCAGGCGGCTGGCGCCTGCGGCCGCGGCCCGTGCGCGCGTAATGCAGGCCTTCGCCCGCCTCGCTGCCTGCACCTGAGGTCCCGGCTAGCATAGTGCTGCTGCTCAACTCCGCGTGTTTCTCTGCAGCCTCCAGAGCCAGTGCCAACTCAACCGCCTCTTTATATTGAATCTTTTTCTCAGCGAAACGCATTCGCTCGCTAAACCAGAAACCAAACTGTTCTCGTAGGTTTTCTTCTAGATTTCCTGAGAAGTTACATGTGTTGGCCAAATGTTTTAAGCATTGCAAATACTAAGCGAGCGGCTCACCAGCCCGTTGCCTGCGCAATCTAAACACGTGCCGCTCGACGATCTCCGAACGCTGTGGCTCCAGGTGTTCTGTCACTAATTTAACCAGATCTTCAAATGTCTTAGTCTCAGGATGCGCCGGAGAACACAAACCGCACATAAGGGCATACGTTGCTTCGCCCACAACAGTTATTAACATAGGCACACGTAACTCTTCTTTGGTCTCATTTAACACAATAAACTGTTGAACTCGGTGAATGTACGCAGGCCATTGTTTTGAGTTTAAGTTAAACGACTCTAATTTACCAATCGGAATTTGAAACTGTATTTATTATCAATATAACGGGTAGAAAAAAATCTCGTTGCCAGTGTAGCGTCAATAAAAGGCGGGAGATGGTTCCTAACTGACAGTCACAGTTCTTTATTTAAATTACAGAACCGCCAACATAACAAATCTAATTACCACAGTATGGAAATTCGCACACGTAAGACGTATGTAGGTAACATACAAGTGTCGATTTTGGCAGAGGCAGCAAGTCCCTTCATACGCAAACCAAATGTAAAAAGCAATATTTATGTGTATTACTCTAGATAGACTTTTGTATATAGCAAGTGGTATAGAGCCATGGTGACAGAAAGATTGCCAGTTCGAATCAGTACCAATGAGTTTCGATCTTAAGTACAGTGATTAGTCGCACAACGATTGGTCATGTTGGCACCTAAACCATGTCGCCGGCGAAAAGTGGGTGTGTGGTCTCAACATACCTCTATGTATACATACATATATTTTTTGTTGTAGCAATTACTTGGCAATTCATTTACCTCTCTTCAAAATCTTAATTAATGATCTAGGTATTCAAAAGTCCAAGAGTTTAACAGATGACATATATCTATATCAATCTCATCGCACCCTAGAATATCACACAAAGGATAATAATTTATGAAGGCATAAAGTAAGTATTCCTTTATTTATTTACACTCAGTTCCTAACATGCTTCTTTTTCTTTTTCTTCTTGTTAGCGTGTGATTCTATCAGTTCGTCGATCTCCTTGGCGTCGTCTCCTAAGCGCTTCTCGCCACTGTAATTATCATTATATATTTATTATATATTAATTTCTTTGATATTTATCCATAATTTGTTAGTAACAATATTCTTATTAGTAATAAAAAACAAATTGATTTTATTATCATATTTTTTTGTTTAATCAACACATGCTTGCGTCAACCGTAGTGGTAGGTATAAATTATGACATGAGGCAAAATAGCGAACTGCTTAATGGTCAGCGGTTATCGAGCGGTCAGCGGTTTATAAACGCTTGCAACACCAAAAATATATCTCGCGTTGCCAGCCCAGCTAGGGATGGCAACGACTTTTAAGACTAATATACCGCCTAATATATTTAAAGGTTTTTCCTGGTAGTTAGATATATATCGATGGGCGTCTGGCCTGGCCGATTTATCAGAGCTCCTGACTGCGTAATTTGACGTCATGGGTTCGATTCCCGCTGATGGAATT
>JACCPG010000174.1:0-16319 GCA_016069955.1 Drepana arcuata
GACAGAGACCTGTCAATTTTGTGGGTGCGCGTAGACTATGGTGGCAACACCCGAATCTACGCGTGCCTTTACAGGTCCCATAGCGGTGACACAGACACAGTTCGCCTATTTGAGCACCTGCAATCGACAACGGACAAGTACTTGAGCAGTACCCCTCCGCGGAGTTGGTGGTTTTAGGAGATTTTAACGCTCACCATGTTGAGTGGCTTGGTTCTCGGTCCACTGACTGCGCGGGGAGGGCTGCTTACGAGCTTGCCCTGGCTTATGGCTTCTCGCAGCTGGTACAGCAACCAACCAGAATACCTGATATCGAGAGCCATACAAGCTCCTTACTGGACCTTCTGCTGACCACGCGACCGGACAGCTACTCCATCTCGGTGGGTGCGCCGCTTGGCACATCCGACCACTGTCTGGTCCGGACGCAAGTGCCGTGCGCAAAGGCCGAAGTGCCGCGACCTCCGGGGCGGCGGCGCATGTGGCACTACAAGGCAGCAGACTGGGATGGATTGCGTGAATTTTACGCATCGTACCCGTGGAGGCAGATCTGCTTCGCATCAGAAGATCCAGACCCCTGTGCAGCAGCCGTCACTGAGACGATACTGGCGGGAATGGAATGCCACATTCCAAACTCGCTAGTAGCTACAGGGGTAAAGAAACAGCCGTGGTTTAATAAGCCCTGCAAGGAAGCTAAATTATCTAAGCAAGCCTTGTAGGAGGCGTGGACCACGGCTCGATCCAATCTGGACCCCAACATATCTGATGCAAAGCGGAAACTTAATGCTGCCTCGAGGCACTGTAAGCGAGCGATTGCCAGGGCGAAATTCGATTTCGTCAGCAGAATTGGTGAGAAACTCGCTAGCTACCCTTCTGGCAGCCGTGCTTTCTGGTCCCTTGCCAAGGCTGCTGAGGGAAACTTTTGCCAGTCGTCCCTACCACCACTCCGTAAGCCGGATGGTAACTTGGCCCACAGTGCCAAAGAGAAAGCGGATCTATTGGGCTCTCTCTTTGCCTCGAACTCGACTATGGATGATGGAGGCGCCACACCGCCAACTATCTTGCGGTGTGAGAACTCTATGCCGGAGATAAGCATAACCCAACGGGAGGTCCGGCGGGAGATGCTGTCTCTGGACGTCCATAAGTCGAGCGGGCCAGACGGTATTCCGGCAATGGTGCTTAAGCAGTGCTCCTGAATTGTGCCCTGTTTTGACGCGCCTATTCGCGCTTTCCTACTCCACCCAAAAAGTCCCAACTTCGTGGAAGACCGCCCACGTGCACCCAGTGCCCAAAAAGGGCGATAGATCAGACCCATCAAATTACAGGCCGATCGCCATCACCTCCCTCCGCTCTAAAATTATGGAGCGAGTGATTAACACACAACTCCTGCGATATCTAGAGGGTCACGGTTTGTTGAGTGACCAACAGTATGGCTTCCGCCATAGTCGCTCAACGGGGGACCTTCTAGTATATCTCACGCACCGTTGGTCACTCGCCATTGAGAATCAAGGTGAGGCATTAGCTGTTAGCTTGGATGTGGCGAAAGCGTTCGATCGGGTCTGGCATCGCGGTCTTCTATCGAAGCTTCCATCCTACGGACCGCCAGAGGGATTATGCAAATGGGTCGCCAGCTTTCTGTCCAGCAGATGCATAAGAGCCGTCGTCGACGGTAGCTGCTCCGAAAGCATGGACATTAATGCTGGAGTCCCGCAAGGCTCTGTGTTGTCCCCGACTCTGTTTCTTCTGCATAATAATGACATGCTTTCTATTGAAGGCATTCATTGCTATGCAGACGACAGCACTGGGGACACTTACTACACGGGCCGTGCTAATCTCCCTCGTTCCACTGTGGAGGAAAGTCGCGAACGACTTGTGTCTGAAATCGAGAGTACACTTCGCAGTGTCTCCGATTGGGGTCGACTAAACCTAGTCCACTTCAACCCCACTAAGACACAAGTGCGTGCGTTCACTGCTAAAAAAACTCCATTCGCTGTGGCTCCACAATTCCAGAACACTCCCCTGAACATCTCGGAGAGCATTAGGATCCTTGGGGTCGATATTTCTGGCGACGTTCAGTTCCGTGGTCATTTAGAGGACAAGGCTAAGCTGGCGTCCAGGAAGCTCGGTGTGCTCAACAGAGCTAAGCAGTACTTCACATCACAACAAAGGCTGCAACTTTATAAGTCACAAATTCGGCCACATATGGAGTACTGCTGCCACCTATGGGCTGGAGCCCCTGGATACCAGCTAGGGCCTTTTGACGCGGTTCAGAAACGCGCTGCTAGAATAGTTGATGATCCCATGCTCACGAGCGGCTTGGAACCACTAAGTCTGAGGAGAGAATTTGCCTCCCTGTGTGTGTTCTACCGCTTGTATAACGGGGAGTGTTCTGCAGAATTGTTCTTCACTTCCACCTTCTACCACCGCACCTCTCGCCATCGACGGGGAATTCATCCCCATACCTTGAAACCAGGTCTCGCACTGTGCGCTTCCAAAGGAGTTTTCTTCCGCGAACGCTCAGGCTATGGAATGAGCTCCCCGTTGAGGTTTTCCCTGTAGAGTACAGCATGGAGTTCTTCAAGAATTCTTCTATTCACACAGATTCCTGCAGGGTCGGCAGCGCGCGAGTGATACCCCTGGTGTTGCAAGCGTCCATAGGCGGCGGTAACCGCTTACCATCAGGCGGACCGCATGCTTGTTTGCCACCCAAGTGGTATAAAAAAAAAAAAAAAAAAAAAAATTTGATACAGACTCACGAACTTTACCATATTTATTATATACTCTACACTACACATACTGGCACCTAATATACCTCTGGCGGAAAGTGGGTGTGTGGGTATTACCTATACACCTCTGCCTAACCCTTCGGGGACCCTTGTGGGAAGGCGTGAGGATATATTATATTATTATATATATAATATACTAGCGGCCCGTCCCGGCTTCACACGGGTGGACATAAGTTTTTTTTTATAAAAGAAAATATGTCACTCAGGGGGAATGTAGCTTCCCAATGGTGAAGGATTTTTCAAATCAGTCCAGTAGTTTCGGAGCCTATTCAATACAAACAAACAAACAATCAAATCTTTCCTCTTTATAATAGACTACAGATATAGATTTATGTACAATACATAAAAGTACAGCAACTCATGACATTTTGGTAACAATCGGGACCCAATAATTTTCTTTCGAATCAATTTGCAACAGGAAACCGTCTGCTACCAAACTTAATGTGAATTTCTAAAATGTATGCCAATGACAGCCTGCAACACAAAGACTGCATATTCGCATCCCGACTGTACCAATTAAATGGTTTTTCAATACGTAGGAACAGAGTTTAAAATCATCACGAGCTTTACGGCCAAAAAGGACATAGACAGGAAACGGCGATGTACTCGCCATCTGCTACGTTGGCACCTAAATATATCTCCAGCGAAGAAAAGACGCCAATACGCCCTTTCCTCCCCTTTCTGGGACCCTGAAGGCCTGAAGGAAAGGCGTGTAGATGTGGTGTATTTTTTTACGTTGTGTTCATTATTTCCCAGCGAAAGTCGTCGGATCGACTATTCAGGATTGAAGTTCTCGTATGGCGATGGGTCTGATGACGAGGCACCCTCATTGGCCGCGGAACTGCCGTCCTGCGTGTATGCTGCCGCCAGGAGCCGGCTCCAACTGCCCCTGGCAGCCTACGTGCACCAGCACTCGCGACAGCTGCATTCAGGTGACCACTCCTACAAAGACCATGGATCTATCTCTTGTAACGTGAGTTCCTGGACCGTTTCCTTCTTAACCAAGCAATAGCAATTCCAGGCCTCCAGCCAGGTACAAGCAGCTACACGCTAACAATACACAATCCTTATTTGGGTGGGTGGCTATGTTAGTAGCGGGTAGTAGGTTCTAGAATCCCTGATGCGGCTGGACGTCTAGTCATCGAACAACCTTCTAAGAACAACAGGTCTTGAACTGTTTGCCTTAAGACCCGAGATAAAGGCCTCAGGGTAGCAAGGTAGTGTTGCTAAACGCGAAAGTACTTAAAAATGTGCTTAACTTATCCTGTCCCTTCCTGGCTACCCATCTACATTCAAATACCCATCGTCACGTAAAATATGTCCAATAATTATCCCTACCTACTGCAAATACATACCCAATTATTTTTATAAATAAGATAATGCATCCAGATGTACTCCTGGAATCATCAGCTGAACCGGAGTATCAGTGCGGAGGTTCGCCGTACCGCGTGCAGCGCGCCGCGGCGAACGTGCGCGAACGGAGACGGATGCTGAGGTCCGGGCCCAATGGGTATCCCCTTCATTGTTACCCATACCCGTGTAGAAACGACAAGTTTGTTTATGGCCTTCCTTGGGTAGTCATTATCTATGCTTTATTATGACTATATGCTAACTGTATTATTTATTTATTCCATATAATAAGTTTAACTTACAAAATCAAAATCAAAATCAAAATATTTTATTCAACATAAGGGACACAGGAAACACTTATTGAACGTCACGTTTAAAGTTACCACCGTTTCCAAGAAAAAATACCTGCCAGGAGAAGAAACGGCGAAACAAACTCCCCGGTTTGCTTTTTTAACATTTGTTCCCTTTTACGTAGGGGTAGTTACATATATAAACTCTGTACAAGAGGAGCAATTCATTGCCATGCATGGCCATCATTAAAATAATCTGATGTTTTATAATAAGCCTTTTGAATTAATTTACTTTTAACGACAGCTTTAAATTCTACAAAAGGTAATTCAATTATTTTCCGAGGCAGCTTATTAAAAAAACGTATACCTTGCCCGACAAATGAGTTCCTAGTTTTGTGTAATCTAGCTGTAGGAACATGGAGTTTATCTTTGTTCCGTGTATTCACAGTATGCAAGTCGCTATTTTTCTTAAATTTTTCAATATTCTTTCTAACATATAACAAATTTTTGAATATGTATTGACATGGTACGGTCAATATGTCAATTTCCTTGAATAATTCTCTGAGAGAATCCCGAGGCTTAAGGCTATAAATTGCACGAATAGCCCGCTTCTGCAGCACAAAAATAGATCCAATGTCTGCAGCATTACCCCATAAAAGAATGCTGTTAGACATGACACTATGAAAATAGCCGAAATAAACTAAACGGGCTGTGTTGATATCAGTCAAGTGTCTGATTTTTCTTACCGCGAATGCTGCAGAGCTGAGTCTATTCGCCAATCCATTAATGTGGGGGCCCCATTGCAATTTGTGATCCAATGTGACTCCAAGGAAGACTGTTGAATCCACAAGATCCAACTTCTCGGTATTTATAACTATAGGGGTAGTTAAAACCTTTTTAACATTACATCTACCATAACAGGATTCATACCCTGTTGCGGTAGTGCAGCAAACAAACAAATGTTGTATCCTATTTACATAATTAATTAATAAATTACCTACCGTTTATATAGCAAATAATAGCCTGCTAAATTCACTCACAGAACATGTGAACAAATCTGACTCTGTATGTACTAGGTTGACAGTTTGAAAAGCGCGCGTAAGTGGAGCTTCTTTTTAGTAAGTTATTACTTGCACTCAGCACCACGAGAAGCCGCGAAAACACAAGAATTAGATATAATTAGTAGATTTTTTCCGAAATATCCTATGCGTTAATCAAACTAATAAGATAATCTAATCACAGGAACAAATATTCTCACATAATCGTAGGATATCTGCCCTCAGTGAATGTCGAGCCCGCGGCCTCGAGCTTCGCCGGAGATGATATCCTAGTTCGTAGTAACAATGCTGGATAGGTCCTGTTTAATAAGGGCTAAAGCGTTTTTGTCATGTTGTGATTTTAGCAGTATAAACTCGGCGTTCGACGAGCTGCGCGTGCACGTGCCAACGTTCCCCTACGAGAAGCGACTCAGCAAGATCGACACTCTGCGACTGGCCATCGCTTACATCGCCCTCCTTAGAGAGGTATACTTATACCCCCACTAGTCTTCCTCATAGTTTATAGTGTAAGTGTGCAACCTTTCACAAATCTTTGAGTATTATTGGTACACTGATTACCTATGAGTGCACACGCACACTACAATTTAATAGTCGGTTCATACTCCCCGCATCCCCTTGACTATAAATTGGTAGGCGCGTCTTCGTGGATGTTTGATGAAACACGTTTTTTATTTGTATTTCTTCTCAAACCTTACGTTTCCTCTCGCTGCTTTTCTTGGCCGAAAAGCTCGTGGTAAGATGAATCATTATAGATCAATTCAAAACTCATTGGAAGATACATACGGGATTCGAACTTTAAATCCACTACGACCACTACGACTTGATGATGATTAATGAGCTCCTTTGGGAGAGGGAGGATCGTTATATTGTGTTGTAAGCAGAGGGATTAATCCCATTATGCTGCATACACGGTATAACTCTCCGGACACAGAGTGGCAATGCACAAGAGATGCTTCGGTATCGTGGATAAGCTACGGTAACTGTTTCCCATCAGGTGGGCCGTATGCTTGTTTGCCAGTCTTGTTTTTTATATAAATTTATTATGAAGAGTTAGCTTGGTACAATATAGTCTTGACTATATTGTACCAAGCTTCTGTCTCTTGCCTGCCTTCTAACTCTCTGCCTCTTCTTCTGTCTACATCATACTACTAGCTATGTTAAACATGTCTGCTCCGCTCCATTGTGTACCAGCTAGATGATAATAAGCCTAAGCCTTACAGCCTTCCGCAATAAACGGGCTTTCTAATGCAAAAATATTTTTCATATCGGATATTTAGTTCCTGATATTAGCACGTTCAAACAAATAGAACACACTTTTTTGCTTAATAATATTACTGTGAAATTTATGGTGTGAAGGTTCAGATCAAAAGATCGAGGAATAATTACATGATTCCAGGTTCTGGACGCCGACTACGATCCCTTGACCTACGTGGAAAAATGCCTGCGGGGAGAAATAAAAGCCGATCGTGCGCATTGGAATACCAGTGGTAAATGTTCATACAGTTTTTTTTATTGTCTTCGATCGTATTCCAAGTACTTTTGCTACTTAACAATCGCGAGACCAAGGCCACCAGCCAGGCTCTTTTTAGGTGGTAAGCAAACACAGCTAAGGGAAAACCCATCTCTCTCTTTTGGATCTCGGCTAAGGGCGTTGCTGGTTCGCGAGCTAAGAGCTGGGCTGGTTTATATTGCCCCAAAGGGGTAGGCAGAGGTGTATAGGTAATACCCATACCCACGTTCCGCCAAAGATATATTTTAGGTGCCAACGTGACTCAAGCACGACTATTACATACGAGTGGTGTGTGGCTCCTAAGCAGAGGCGATTTATCAGACAGTCAATGATGAGAACGTCAAGAGCACTCGAAACCGCGAACATATATAAATAAAGAGACCGATTTGTCTGAATGAAAGCAAAAGAAGTCCGTAAGTGTAGTGAGTACTGGCGTTCTACTCTCTGCCTAACCCGTGAGGGACTTGGCGTGGTGATATGAGTAGATGTATGTAAATGGAGGCGGTGAAGGAGGTTCTACCCGAAGTAGTTCTGGTTCTGGCCAATTAGGAAGTGCCCATTCTACATACAGCCAACGTATACGTATAACTTTTTGTACCTCCTCAGATCTGACCGCCAGGCTGTCGTGGATCAACTGGGAGAATCTAGGCGTGAACCCCCAACGTCGCAGCGTGCTCACTTCCTTGGCACTCAGTTCGGATAATTTACAATATACACACAACTAATTTACTTCCTAAAACTGTGGGAGGCTTTCTAGCAAACCCTTTGTAACGGTTCCGATATTTACCAGATGAGTTTGTGGTGTCGGTCCGTCTGTGTTTCGCTTCTATTCGTCTCAGGAAATACTTAAGATATCATCTTGAAATTGAAAATTGATATATGTACAGGTATATGTCGTATAGATATAGCCTACTTGGTGTCATAAGAATATCGAAACTAACAAACCTTTTATGCAGTTTCAAATTATTATATTGGTAGCTTTATCTAAAACATTTATACCTATCCAATGCATTAACCCAGCTAATACCGAATCTATCGCTTTGCAATACTTCATCCAACCCCCAACCGTTCGTAGCAATAGCCACATTAACTTTCACATTTATAATAGGATCTAATGTCATAAGAATACTAATTACAATACACACAGCCAGAACTGAAAATAGGTCTTGCCTTGTTCAAAGGCCACAGACAAACCATCGAAGAAGCGACACCAAAAGGGTTCTTGTTTGCACGTATAGGTACGGAATCCTATCTTATTATATACGGAACCCTATCTTATTTTATTGTTAGTAGTGTATCACTAGTCTACCAAATCTAAAAATTTGTACATACTAGTCAAATGGTGCAATAAGTAGTGTAAACGCATAGATGTAGAGGCAACTTGCCAAATAAAACCATGTCTATTCAATATAAATTTGTTTTATTGCTTATTACATATAATACGGCAGAAAACACAACGGCCAAGAATGACAATTGATTTGCCAGCAATATAAAAACATTGGGGATGTAAATGTGTTTCTTCAGTTTCTTCTGACAGACAAGAAATGCTTCTTCGAAACTGTGGTATGAAGTGATTTTAACGACATTTTGTATGTTTATCAATATAATGTACAAAGAAGAGTCTCTTACGAGTTGGGCAGAGAGAGTAGAGCGCCAGTTCCTCCAGGCGTACATACCTTTTTCGCTTATTATTATTAGTAGGTATTGCGAATTATTACGAATGTTGACTACAAAAAGTATGCATTTGCTTAATATATCGAACTATAAGTTCACGCAAAATAAAGCCTCCAGGGGTCACCGAAACCTTTGTTTCGGCGGTAATTGATTTGGTGCCTACGTACCACCTAAATTAATCTTGGCCGTAGCGAAACCATTAAAATTTTCTCAAATGTTTGCTGGTTTGACTCACTATAAAACATATGTACCGTAACATTACAATAATATTATTGTGTGTTTGTATAAGGCCTTTATTGCACGAATAATATATGCATACTTCACAAACTACATAATTACATACATTCATATAATACATACAAGAGCATTCAAATTCGTATTGATAGTATAGAATTCGTAACGTTGGCATAATGGCTACTTGAAAACTTTATAAATTATTAACAATGTTTTGTGTTCTTAATAAATAACATTTTTCTTATGAAAATAGTGGAATATCTTAATTGATTACGGCCAGTCCTCCATCATGTTGTGAACAGTGTGCCACGTGAGCCCTGAACCGGCAGGACGGTGACCTGAAGGCCATAGAACATGTCTTAAAAACGTTCTCCCTTGCGTCAGCCCCAAGAACAGTCTCCAATTCTTCTTCCTGCCAAAATTGTATGGATTCCTGAAACTCTTATCTAGTAATCTTTGTTTCGCGTTGATGTGTGACTCGACGCTCGTCTCCCCGCGGCTAATGTTCTTCCCGTGCATGTATGCCAGCGTGCCGAGGGCTAGGAGGACGGAGACACACGTGACAGCCATGAACATTACCGCTTTTCTCTTCCACGGGTGCGCTGCGATGCGTTGTGTCTCAGTGATCGGCGGCAGCGGCAGGTCGTGCTCTCGTGGGGAGTTGACGGAGTCGTATTCTACGATCACATTCACTGGCACCAGGGCGCCGGTCTGGTTCACGCGGACTGGATGTCCTATTAAATCTGGATCGTTGTTGGGTATAATACCGCCTGGAATTATTATTATTAATAATAACTTTATGTCCTTTTTAAAGATACATTGCAGTACATTAATTTAGAACAAAATTTTGGGTACATAAATAATAGCACATCGTTAAAGCGGCAACATACAGCGTCCGTAGGTAAGTATACTGACCAAAACTTTACTAATAAACATTCAACTGAGGCTTCATAAACATGACAGGCTCGCTTGAAGAGTTTTAAGGTTTAAGGTTACCGTTTATTTGGCTACGGACTTCTCTAAGGTGGAGGTCCTGCCCCAGTCGGGCAGCTTCAAATTCGAAAATGGAACCCGTTATGCCCTACCTCTCTTATATATCTGTATACCTTAAATGCATTATAATAAGCATGCTGACATGATGTGGCCCATACCTGTATCGTTCACCCAAAGCACTTGATATCCGATATCGAGGCCAGCGACAATGACGAAGGCCACTCCAGCCACCATGTACACCATGTAGAGGTAGAAGTGGCGCGCGTTGTAGAAGCCCACGCAGTTGTTCAGCCACGGGCAGTGGTGGTCCATGGCCAGCACGCACCGGTCGCACACGGAGCAGTGATGGGTGCGCGGTGGCTTTGGCGTAATACACTTCTTGCAAATGCTTGCTGCTTCAGAAATCGATGCTCCCTATAGATTGGTGAAGATTATTATAAATATGCAAGATTGACGAAACAGATATACAAAGCAAAAGTGTGTGCAAGAATAGACAGAGGAAGGCCACGTTCCAACTACCTGGATCAAATCGATCGGACGCTCAAGGACGGGAACGTTAAGAGTACTCGAAACCGACGAACATGTATGAAGAGACTGATGAATGTGGACGAAGCGAAAGAGGTATGTAAGTCTAGAGAGAACTGGCGCTCTGTACTCTCTGCCTAACCCGTTAGGGACTTGGCGTGATGATATGTATGTATTATATACCTATTATATTATATATTATATATATTATATTAAATACCTAGATGGAGTATTTATTGTTTGTGATGGTTATATTCAATAACCTATGGAAAACTACATTACTTTTCAGTCATAACGAGCAATATATATATCAATATAGGCGAAAAGTTCAGTTCATTCAATAATAATAAGCAAAAAGTGACAATGAGTACGTGGCCGTTACTCAAGCATGACTATACACACGCCTTTGATGCTTCTCAAACGTATACAGGTTTCCTCTCGATGTTTTCCTTCACCTTAAAGCTGTGACTAATCACTGTACTTAAGTGTGGGAACTTAACACAGCTTCATCAACTAATTCTTAATAATATATCTTCATGCCTTCCCACAACGGTTCCCAAAGGTATGCAGAAGTGTGATGTATCCAAACATCTACTTGTCACCTTTCTTAATAATATATATAAGTATAAAGTGCTTACGTGAGTTGGAAAACCAGGCGAAGTCACCACTCCCATATAGTAATGAAATACAATATTGAGAAGCAGCCAGTTACCAAATATGACTAGAAATGTCGCTGTGTATGGGCAGCGCAGCCACCAATATGGCAGGCCCACCCAATATGCTATCAGTACCACTGCAGTTGTGAGTACACTCACACAGAAGACAAACACCTGAAAATAGTTGTTTTACATATTCTGGATCAAATCGATCGGACTCTCAAGGACGGGAACGTTAAGAGTACTCGAAACCGACGGGCATGTATGAAGAGACAGATGAATGTGGACGACGCAAAAGAGGTTATGTAAGTCTAGAGAGAACTAGCGCTCTATACTCTCTGCCTACCACGTTAGGGACTTGGCGTGATGATATGTATGTATGTACATATTCAAATTTATATTCTACTAGCTATATCCACTTTTTATTAGAGGCTTTTTATATACAAATTATATATACTCATATATACTAATCTATACTAATATTGTAAAGCTGAAGTTTGTTTGTGTGTTTGAACGGGCTAATCTCAGGAACTACGGGTTGGAATTGAAAAAAAATTTTCGTGTTGGATAGTTCATTTCTCTAGGAAGGCTTTAGGCTATAAAGCATCACGCTACGACCAATGGGAGCGAAGCATACATGAAAAATGTTGCAAGAACGGAAAAAAATATTCCTTTTCGAGAGCTTTGGGTGCAAAATAAAAGAGTCGAACACTTTTCTGTGTCTTCAGGTGGATTCGAGAATGGTTTAGATTCATAATTAGCCCGATAGATGGCGCTGTGTTCGTGTTTCAGAAAATTTTACTTTTTTTACCCGGGCGAAGCTGGGCGGGACAGCTAGTATTATATATTAGCCAATTATTCTATGTACAAGTACTTAACACATTGACAGACACTTAGCTCAGTTCATTGAATCATTTTGATACAAACTTTTTGTATGGGATGTTTTCTCTGGTGGAATGTGGGTGTGTGGGTACTACCTATACACCTCTGCCTGTTGTATTGAAGTAAAAGCAGTTGTGACAAATTATAAAATGTGTATTGGGTTATTTTACTTACACTAAGCTTGGTTATAATTTTTGTGTAGTGACACTTGACTTGACAGGCAAGCATTTTCAGCAGCCATGCCCCCAGCATGGAATATGTTTTAAAGACTGCGGCCGATGTGTCATTCAGCCCTGGTCACTTGAGGATGACATAACAGTTGTGTCTGCCAACGTGTTAATAACTTGATGCAAAGCTAGCTAACTAGTCTTATTCCACAATATATTTATTTGTGATAACACCACTAACCTTTCCCAAATACTTGGCAAAATTGTCAACAAACCAAAATACAGGTTCAAGCATGAAGTCTATTGCATATCCCTGACTCATATGTTCATTGTAGGTCAATGAGCGAGCTGTTAATATTGCTTGTGCTATTTTCCATGATATATTTGTTCTGAAACATAAATTAATAACAATTTATGTATACAACATATGTATAACATATAAATAGAAATCACAACAGGCTTTTCTTATTTAACATGACTGTAGGGACACATGTATGAGTATTGAATAAGCTTATAATATACAGTGAATAATGCATTGGTGTGTGTGTGTGTGCCTACGTGCGGCTGCGCCCGCAATTAGATATAAGGCAGTTGCATTAAACCATCAGACTTGAACTCTTGTCTTGTGTTATCATTTTGCGCTCCCATACAACATTACCTCAGAACACAGTACATAAAGTAGAGATTTCTAAATGACAAATAAAATAATAATAATAAAATAAAATATTGCCTTAAATATGCCATTGCCATAGTAAGATGTTGCTTAACCTAAGCTAACCTAAGTTTAGGTTAGGGTTAGCGTAAATTTATGTAAAAACAAGCTGTCCCGCCCAGCTTCGCCCGGGTGAAAAAGTAAAATTTCCTGAAACACGATCACAGCGCCACCTATCGGGTTCAATTGCGATGTACCTTTCAACCTTTCAAGTTTAATTAAACTGCACGCGGTGTGCAAATTTGATTTAAATCGGTTAAGTTGTTTAAGAGCCCATCGTGACTTGCGATAAAAATTGCCATAAAAAAGGTTATACTGAGTCAATCTTAAAAGATAGACGTATGCTGTCGAGGACTTTTTTTAGGACTTTTAAAGTGGTACAATTCCCTCATACATGATATTTTTGTAACTGTGATAACCGTTTAAGCAGCGCACGCAACGGAAGCTCTCAGAAAGGAATATTTTTTCCCGTTCTGTCAACATTATTCATTTATGCTTCGCTCCTATTGGCCATAGCGTGATATTATATAGCCTAAAGCCTTCCCAGAGAAATGGACTGTCCAACACAAAAAGATTTTTTCAATTCCAACCAGTAGTTCCTGAGATTAGCGCGTTCAAACAAACAAACAAGCTTTATAGTATTAGTATAGATGTTTTTTAAAAGTCCTTAGACTAATATTAAAAATATCAATCTCTTCAGTTTTTGGAAATGGCATTGTATTCAATGTTCAAGGTGGGGTTCCAAGTTTTATGAATATAATGACTACCATGAATGGACCTCTGCATTATGTTATGGGTATGTATATACAATTCTTAACTAACATTGTCTGGTGAGATTACAGGTGATGAATTATATTCAGACTCAGCTCTTTTCAAACAGGTCTGGAAATCTAAAGAGGACCGGCGCTCTACTCTCTCAGCCTACCCCGTGAGATTTGGGGTGATGATAAGTATGCATGTTCCTACTCAGCAAATTATTTCTAAATTGACATAAACCGTTACAATCATGTTTTTTTTTGATAATTCACTTTAGGTGTGTTCAAAGCTAAGCATGGACTAATATTGCCTTAGCAGCCACCAGTTACATACTTACTCTTAGTTAAACAATAAAAATGAATTATATTACTCGAAACTGCCAAGCTAGTATGAAGAGACTGATGAATGTGGATGTAGCGAAAGAGGTATGTAAGTCTAGAGATTTGGCGCTCTATCTGCCTAGCCCGTTAGGGATAGCGTGCTGATATATATATATATGGATTATAGACTTACATAGAAAAGTATTGTTTGAAGAAAAGAATATAATAATTTGTTACAAAGTCACGTCTTTCAAGAGGCCTATGCCAGATGGGTTTGCTATGATGTTTTAAGAAACTTACCCTATCCTCCTGAGAAGTCCCTTCCATTGAAACCGCCACTTTATGACGACCATTGTAAATATGTAACAGTAATTTATATTCGGTGGAACATTACTATTAAAAACAAACTTATGCGATCATGACTGGTCATGGTTTTATGATTTTTTGCATTCAACACATTGCAGAAGATATATTAGCCTACCCCTTCGGGGACCCTTGTGGGAAGGCGTGAGGATATATTATTATTATTATAATAGGTAAAATCGTATCACGTCAATACAGAATTACATTTACACACGCAAACACTACAATTTATTACTTATACATTTGTCTTTAAATAAGGTAAACTGCTATAAGTTGTACCTAAAAATAAATAAAAATAAATTATTTATTGAAACAATTTTATGAAGAAAATAAAATACTACCCTAAATTTGAATTTAGGGAAAAAAATAGATTAAAGATAAACACACATTAATAAATAACAATTACAACATAAAAAACACATTAGTAAATAACAATAAATGAATTACAGAATCTGACCACAGTATACATTGGAATCTTTGATCTGACCCAAAGAGTAAAGTAATATAGACTTTCCAGTATTTAATAGTAGTCTTTGATATAGACTGAAGTGACTGAACTGAACTGAAATTGACTGAAATTACTGAAATAAAACGGTGATACCACAGACATAAGCTAACTTATTACCTTATCTGCAAAGACTACTATTGAACACTCGAAACTTATCTGTGTGTGACAAAACAAAACCACAAATCAAATCACCATAATACAACATATTATTGAGTATTACCAGATTACATTGCTACATAATAATTATGTCAATAATTAATATAAAATCATGTCCTTCCTATTAGGTTAACTGAACCAACTGAAACAATATTAGTTTTATTATTTTACTGCTGTTAGTATCTAAAATTCGATGGATATAAAATGTTTGATTCCTGTTACCCTTTCTTGGTCTAAGTCCACTTCGGGATTTTCAATGATTGCTTCTTACTTCGGATTTTTCTTGCAACGCCATCGGCACCTTTTTACCTTACCTATCGTGGTTGAATTCTGTATCTATAAACCATAATAAATAAGGCTTATTAAGTTCGTATATTATACCAATACCAACAATTTGGAATATAATCCTATAATAACCGGTAATTCGATAATATTTGTCAGCGTATTTTTCAGCGTCCTAGACATTAAATTGATTCAAAATTGTATTTTATTATCACTAATTTCATTCAAAATATTTATAGATTACTACCCATACTTGACAAAATGTCTCGGAAAAAGGTTACAAACTACACAGAGTGGCCGAAAAGTCCAAAAGATTCATACTCTAAATATAAAACAATCAAGAATCTTAAGAATGAACCACAGACAAAGAAAACCAAATATTCCTATAATTCTATTCTCTTTGGTTATGTATGTTGCCTGTCTTGCCTTAGCTTCTTGTGTGTGTTCACAGAGTATACCTAGCTACTTACATTAATCTAATGTATCCATGCTTCTGTTGCTACTTGGAATAGCTAGATATGTATAAAATACATATACAGTTTGGTAGGATCTAGAGAAGTCGGTGAATAATGGATGACTTTGTTGAATAAGAATCAGTTTTTTGTTAGTCTGCCTTTTCTACATCAGTATAATCTGGATATTTCTATAAATAAATATTGTTCGGACGCCATCAAGTGCAAGTGCGCTATTGTGATATTGTCTTTGTGAATTGACTACTACCTCGACTGAACTTTCATTCCATTGTATCTAATCTCGGTGACTGGTTGAAAGGTGGCAACAGCCATGTTATTATGTTGAAGAAATGAAGTGTTTTTACTAAGTGAAGTTTAAATTTTCGAGTAAATAATCTGAAACGACCCGCGATAATGCAATTTTCGGAACTTCGTCACAGATTCAAGAGATAGTGTGAATATAACAATGAGTAGTGATATTTATGTGAACCCCTATATTGTGTAGCGGAATCGCATATTGCTTACCTACAAGACATATGTTTCTGATTTAATACATGTGAGTATCTCTATTTAATGATTTTGCAGTTCAGGTAGCCATTTTAGTTCCGCGCAACATCCAGGTAGATGCGCTGCGCAGGGTACCTACTCAGG
>JACCPG010000174.1:17319-59022 GCA_016069955.1 Drepana arcuata
AACTTAAGTACAGTGATTAGTCACACCACGAGCATTACGGTGAAGGAAAACATCGAGAGGAAACCTGCATACGTCTGAGAAGAAATTCAAAAGGCGTATGTATAGTCGTGCTTGAGTAACGGCGTTAGACTCGCCATCTGTCACGTTGGTACCTAATATACCTCTGGCGGAAAGTGGGTGTGTGGGTATTACCTATACATCTCTGCCTACCCCTTCGGGGACCCTTGTGGGAAGGCGTGAGGATGAGAGTAATAAATTCTTCACATACCATGAGCTAGCAAAGTAAGTCTAGTTATGAAATGTAAGACGATGCTCGTCAGACAAATGGCCGTGACCGTGTCAATACGGTATAATGTTCCTATCGTTTTTATTGTTTTTTTCCTCTTAGTTTATATTCGACCGTCATGAAGGTTTGTGAGAGAGACTGCGCGCTAAAGTCATTGCCGTATCTTCTAAAATACGAGGTCTTAAGAATCTCATTCTTTATGTTCTTTTTTTAGGAAGGCGTGAGGATATACTATATATATATATATATATATATATATATATATATATATATATATATAGTCTCACGCCTAATGTATTACAAAAATGTATTACATTTATTTATATTTTATATACATAATTATACATTCATAACGTATATAGTCCCATAGACTATACAACATGGCATACCTGTTTCAATAAAAATATTGTATGCCTTCTTTTTCTTCCATCTTAAGAGTGGTTAGGATAATTTTTCCCCTGCCATTAAATCAATCATATGCAGGCCACAGCTGGGCTGATAGCCTGCATGTGAGTGCTACACTAAATGCTTTCCGGACTGGAAAGGCATATATTACAAACAATACCTTTACCAGATTGACAGATTGACATTTACCCTATGTAAAGGAACATACCGAAATACTTTACCTGTAATCTATTATAGTAGTTCACAGGCCAATGATCAAAATTTAAATTAACATGTTCACTGTGCATGCCCCACTGATGGGGCATATCCAGTTGTTTATCGCACGTGCATGACCCACGGGTGGGGTATTAAGTCTCCATGATCTAATTTCATAGTCATAGGAATAAATTTTCTTCATTTTATTAAGTAGGTAGATATGAATTCACTTAATTGGGGAGTAACTCAACTCACAGTAGGAAATAACTGAGTTCATTTAAATGGCTTTCTTGTGGGAGTGTATAAGTATGTAGGTAATATGTATAATTAATTGAATAAGTGCATTTTTATTAATATTATACTGGTCTCCTATTAAAAAGTTACCTTTTGATAACAATCATCTTTCATAGGGTTATACAAATATCATACCATTTTTCTTGTGAAGGTTAATGAAACTGTGTGAACACCTTTCCTGGCAATCTCCTGCACTAGACTACACACCTGGCATAGTGAATTTTAATGACAAGGGCTTGGCAACTCACTACTTCTCTTGTGCCGCCTTTGTATATAAAAAAGAGATTGTCTGTTCATTTATCATTAGGTTGAACTGAGGCGAGCTTGCAGCAGTAGCAGTGTATCAAATTTCATTCTAACAGAAAGGCAAGCATGCTTTTGGGTTAAGCAGCCTAGCAGAAATTAGTCACAATGGTCAAACTAATGTTAGTTTTGCACCCTAAAGACAGAGAGTCTTACCGCTTGTCATTATCAGGGTAAATATTACACTTTGAATGTATGTACTGTCTTTCCTTTAAGAACATTGTGAAGGAACCACTATTCAGGAATGTGTCTGGTTATGAACATTAGATATTTACAATGTTCTTCTTGAAAAGACTGGGTATATTATGTGTTTAACTGTTAATTGTTAATGCACTCCATACAGTAAAACCCACTGATACCCAGAATTGATGATCATATATTACCAGTAAATATGCATCTTCCTATTATTGAATTATTTTTATATTAGTTTTTTTTAGCTGTATACTTATCACTATCTTTAGATAGAATTTATTTTAAGTGGGATCTACTGTACGCGTCAATGTTAGATAAACCCTTGCTGCATGTAGGTGCACCATCAATGTCCCAGTGTCACTGATATTACCTATCACTTTAATTATTGACATTTATAGGTACTAGGTACTTTTACTCATTATAGCTAGTTTTTCTGAACTCAAGTAGGTATAGTGAATACTCACATCATGAGCTCTATCGTGAAGGAAAACATCGAGAGGAAAGCTGCATGCGTCTGAGAAGAAATTCAAAGGCCTATAGTAGTGCTTGAGCGAAAGACGTGGATTCGCAATTTGTCACGCCATCTAAAATGGCGTATGTAGTAGTAGCGTAGTAATGGCGTAAAAATCTTAAATCTGGCGGAAAGTCAGAGTGTGGGTACTACCTATACCTATATACCTCTGCCTACCCATTTGGGGACCCTTGTGCCTGAGAACATATATTTACTTAAATCCTTGCTGTGGGCTCATTTTTGTTTAAAATATGAATAGCCAATCACAGATCGATCACATTGCCTCATACAATTCTAGCATAGTGTTCCTGATCCATGAAATTTGCATATAGAAATGCGTTATTAATCTGGAGTAATTGAATCACTTAACATTGCTTTAACCTGCTTAAACTCAAAGCTATATATAGGATAGATAAGGGACCATATTGCACTTATAATTATGGTCCCTTATCACTTGCATTTATAATGTGATTGAAGAAACTTGATTGTTAGGTACAAAGTAAAAATTTAAGACTTCATCCAAATAGAACAGTTTGAAACCAGAAGCAGCATCCATAAGGATAACTTAGTTGATGTTTTAATCAATCAAGATCTTATGCCGAAAAGTACATACTTAATTCTCTGTTATCATCATTTACTCAACTATGTATGTTAATTATTTTTATTTAGCTAGTCAGTAAGTTACTGCTTCTTAGTAACTGTGCCTGTGCCTTGAAATATATATGGTATACAATAAGGCTTTTCTTGTAGGATGCATAGTTGTCAAATATTTTATTTCATTTGTTGACTGTATAGATTTAAGGTCAACAAATAGTTACACAATCAATTTTGAAGTGGGTATAGCCTTCATTATCATTTCCATTACTTACTAACAATATTTTTTTATTATATACAACTTAGCTTATACCTTTCCCCTATTATGTTTTTTTTATCAATATAATAGAGTATTACCTATACACCTCTGCTTACCCCTTCGGGGACCCTTATGGGAAGGCGTGAGGATATATTATTATTATATTATTATAATGGAGTGTACAATATATAATTAAATTTAATTATTTATTCAGGACATAAAAGAATAGCTCTAGCTCTAGCCTGAGAATATACATAATATTTTATTAAAACTTGTATATCTATGTTGATATGTATTATATTTACTATTATTAAATTTGTTATCATATTATTAAGTATATTGGTGTATGGGCATGAATATTTAATTGTAGTTTGAATAAAATCCAAATTGTTAATAAAAAAATCTAATTGGGTGCATGCATTAAACATTTCTTAATGTTTGGGACTCTTGAGTTGTGTAGACATTTCTATCCATCAAATATGAAGCTGTCAATAAGTCAAATGTCTTATACTTGTGCCTGTCTGATGTATCATTGATGCAATAATAATTTGTGAGTGAGCAACTAAGAAATTTTCAGTTTTTGATTATGTACAGTACAACGATTTGACAATTGAAAATGTTTCTGCACCTCGTTATTAAATACAGACATACATATCATCATGCTGAGTCTTTTGCAGGATAGGCTGGGTACTGCGTTTGAACTGGTCTAATTTCATTGTATTTGAATTTTTTTTTGTACCTATCCTTGAACAAATATATACATACACACTCTCGAATGTATGTTCTCTAGTTTTGGGAGTGGCTTGAAAGTATATGTGTAGGCCAGCTCAACCCCTAGACAAAATCCCTTTCTGTTCACCTCACGCTATCCATTGTATAACAATGACACACCTTTCTCCGTACCTAATGTCATTGCCATACAATACCAGCTCTAGCGGCAGACCAGCTTCCCTGTTCGAGAACCAGCAACGCCCTAAGCCGAAATCCTGGCGTCATTACATAATGTATGGCTGTGTTGCCTTCAAGCAGCTATTTTCTTGTTCTCTATAAGCTTCTAGGGTCAGTAAAAATGTACCTAATCATTATTTTTTTAAATTTGAATATTTACCATTGCATCAAATATACATACTCGACTGGCTGTTTCAATGTTAATTATATGATGCATTTGATGTAAGCTTCTAGCTATGTTTATATATTTTTTTAAGTAGAAGCAACAATAATGTATCAAGATATCTTGTTTTGTTTTGACACATTATACCTATACAAATAAAGAACTCTGATTGTGCAACCTTACCTAGGTATATTTTTTTTCGTTTTTTTTATGCTTTATAAGCTCAGCTTACATTTATTATGCTATTACGTGTTCATCTGTTGAAAATAATATGAATAAAATGATATGAAACATTTTCAGCTCGAAAATGGCGGTAAAAAAGCATGAGCTTGTCCATGACAAGCGTAATCAGGTTGACCTTGTTGCCCTGAAGCAATACATTCAGCTCATGAATGAGCAGCCCAACTATCTGCCACCTCCAAACGAGCTGGTGAAACACTGCCAGGATATTGTCAAGTGTCTCGGTGAGTCATGGTTTTTGTAATGCCAACTAAGTACAACTAAATTTTGCCTCTAATATGTGGCGAACTAAATAGATCTTATGTATAGGTTTATGGATGAGGTAGCAATGGGCAGCAAATTTGCGAGATATCATATTACACCTTGTCGTTATCGCCCTTTTATGGAGGCAGAATTTAGCGGCGCCATCTACCCACGCATTTCATTCAGACAACTTACTTGCCCGAAGTGTTCTAAATTTGGAATATTTCTGCTGCGATCAATACTTTAGTAACAGGCGGACTGGAATATATCTCGCCCAGAGGATCAACATTGCTATCCAGTGTGGCAATGCTGCTAGTTTTCTTGGCACGTTGCTACGAGATATCGACACACACACATATCATCACGCCAAGTATATATTAATTAGTAAGATAATATTAAACCGATCCATACCCAGGGTCGGGATTGACCCGAGTGCTAAATCCGACATGGAGACAATCATGCTAGCTATAAAATAATGTATATTTTTAAATAATATATAATAAATAATATAAATAAATGATACTATTTTAATTTAAACTAAGGAATATTTTCACACCCTTCTTGAAGACCTATGCTTTCCCATAGGGAAAATCTCAATCTATATGAGGACGACCTTTACTAGGCAATATTTTGGTTTTAGCGCGTGCCATGGGCAACGAGCAAGAGTTGTGGGAGCTGCTTCAGTCTGTGGAAGTGTTCTTCATACGCATCATTAATTCCGTTCACTCCGGAATCCGCCATGAGATTGTCACAGCCATTCTCGACAAGTTCTATTCTCTGATCTCCGATCCCCGTAAGTGATGACTTATCTCTGGACACATATATGTAGTCTGTATAAGCATGCATCTACTGGGCCGACGACGTCATCGCATTTAGAGGAGACCTTCTTTATTCATAGTAGCTGCTGACGGTAAGTGGTAACCCTTAGCGATATTAGTATGACACGTTTGTCCTATTGTTGAAATTGTGGCGAGTTCAATTGCTGTATTCCAACATTCCGCCGCAAGAATACTACGACCAAGGATTCTGTTTTTTTTTTTGCCATCTTATTTTAGTTTTATGCATTGAGATCTCATCAATACAGGTAATTCCCAGATAATTTGGTTAGGCTTTTAATATCTTAATAATTGGTGATGTTCTATAATGACAGATGATTAGACCATCTATTAATTTGGATTACGGACCACCCGATGAGGTCAAGGGTGCGATTCCCGCTGGGGGGGATATTTATGCTCCGAACACGAACAGTATTACAATATTAGTACCTATATTAATATTAATATTATAATAATATAGGTAGATATACCTGTATCTATAGAAGTACCTATATATATCTTTGTCTTGTTCTTTCAAGTTACCTACACTTTGATGAGTGTGGGACTCTTTCAATTTGCATGGAATTGTCAAAAGATCAGGGTATAAAGATGTGAAACAGGCGTTAGGCCCGCTTGAAGGAAAACGGCAACCGTTGCCGACCTTGTACGGTAAGGGTGGGCCAATGTGCTAGCAGTGTATGACAAAATTAAAGTATGATGTTATTTCTTGTTAGAGTCGGACGCTTGCCCCGCGACCTCGATCGCTCTGATCGTCTTGGATGGCCTGGACTCCGAGTCGCTCATGTCAGCAGCCCGGTGGCTCGTCCAGCAAGGTGACAATGGGCCCGCCGGCGCCGGCCTCCGGGCCTCACTGTCCTGCCTCTATCACTGGATGTACGAATGGCATGGCACCCCAGCACTGGGCGATTGGGTGTTGGCATACATCAAAGCTTTGGAGGTTTGTAAAACATCCGCATACGTTATTGAGCTATGACTAAGCAGAATGATCATTTAAAATTTGTGTGCAGGAGAATGAAAGATACGACATCTTGATCGAGGTGTCCGAGGATAATTTGGGTAAACTGTTCCTGGCGCTGAGTGACCCAGTTCGCCTCCGCCAAGCCATCGCTGGTGTAATCTTCCACATCCTGGCCTCTCTGAGGGAATCGTCTGAGGCGCTCGATAAGGTGCGTACAAAACATACATGTACAGACAGTGACACATTTATATAACACATTTTAATACGTAGGTTTTATAATTTTAATTTTAATACCTATGTATTCAAATTTCAGAGTACCACAGTTAGTATTTGTACCACAGTAAGAATTTTGGAATAAAAATTGTTTATTTAATTTTACCGATTTATATGTATACAAAGATGCATTAAAGGAAAAGGAAATAAATGAAAAAAGGAAAATAGAGATAAAAGCCACACTGCATTGCGCAGACATTTTTTATGTAATAAAATGTCTAAAAAGTAGCAATGTTACAAAATGTGCGCATACACGAGTGTGTTAGACTAATAAAAGAGGTCCAAGTAAAAGTGACGTTCGGTATAGATTTCATTGCCTTTACTCTAGATTAAAGGGAATTGTGAACAGTGACGCATTGTGATAGTTGTTAAATGTTTTATGTAGATCTCTCCACATGTCAACCTCGTGTTGACCAACCTTGCCGCTGACAGCGGTCAGTGGAGCCGTCAGTTACTGCAGAATGTCGTGGAGATCCTGTCAGCCACCCTGTACGGGACACTCGGCTCTCTCAGCGGGGAGGCCGAGGAGGCGTTCAGGAAGAAGCATATCGATGCCGTAAGTGAGAGACTTATTCCTTTCTAAAAGGTCTTGATCAACCAAATCAGCCTTTATCTATCCACTGCAGCCATAAGGCCCCTCTCCAACACACTGTTTCCGTTCCTGTGCTTATCATCTGACCATAAAGATCTACATATACATAGTATATATTATATATACGAGAACGGTGGTGGCCAGTGGTTGAAGTAGTTTCAAAGATTGCTATTTTCAGTGTCAGCTCTATCCCTTCTATACACTCAAATAACTCAAATAACAGAACTATTTAACCACGTCTCCGTGAGAACTACTAGGTACATAATAATAATAATAATATGTCCTCACGCCTTCCCACAAGGGTCCCTGAAGGGGTAGGCAGAGGTGTATAGGTAATACCCACACACCCACTTTCCGCCAGAGGTATATCAGGTGCCAACGTGACAGGGGGCGAGTCCATCGCCGTTACTCAAGCACTACTAATACATACGCCTTTGAATTTCTTCTCAGACGTATGCAGGTTTCCTCACGATGTTTTCCTTCACCGTACATCATAATACTTCTATATTCTAATAATCTATATTCGAACTTAATACATCATACCTGAACTAGGCCACTTCCAGCAAACTGACTTAGTGTCATATTCCAACAGCAAGTCACCGCGTGGCCGGCCAATTTATTTTTCTACCTTCTTATTATTGTTATTTGTATTTGTTGCACGCTCATTAGACTAAAATGTATACTTTTGTAATAATCTCACGCAAGTGAATTGGTATATAATTCTTGTGGGAAAAAAAAATCTATAAATCAATAATCATTGCATAATATCTGATTGTAAAAGTGATGGGTTTTCTTTCGTAAGCCACGGGTATTGTGATAAAACAGTTTTAACGGGTTGAATTTTATATTTTAATTATTGCGTACTAGTACTAATGGAGATGCCAGCAGTAGAGTCTTAAACTAATTACTGACAAATTACTGTAAAGAAATTCTGATTATCTCATTGGTCTCAGTGTTAGAAGCCAGATATCCAGTCACAGGGCATACCGCTTTGTTACTTATAAAGATTTGATCTTCCTTTAGAAATGCCAAACGTGGGGCATGCACAATGTAGGTACGTACGTCGAGAGCATTATCTAAACGATCGAGTGTATTGAAAAGTGAACAGGAAAATATCAATAGCAATTTTTATTCACGGAAGTATGTCATGAATAAAATTTGCATTGCGTATATACTATATCATAAAGCCAGAGTGTCATACAGAGCAGAGTTAAAGCATCATTCACGTTGAAATTTGTGTCGCTTGTCATTCCCCTGCTAGATATCTTGCTTGGAGCGTCACATGGCGTCCCAGGGCTCGCAGATGCTGCAATTGCAGCCGTGGCGCAAGCGCAATGTATGCGTGACCACCATCAATCCTCACACACCCATGCGCAAAGTGGGACTACTCAACCTGGGAAATACGTGCTATTTGAACAGCGTTGTGCAAGCGCTGCTGGTCACCAGGCAGTAAGTACCTAATTTTAATTTTCCAGGTTTATCTTGGCTGATAACTAAGTGTATTATGTAAATTTATTTACTAGCCTAGCCCCGCTTTTATTTAATTGGAAGATGTTTATTTCAAGTTTTTTTGCTGGATAGAGATATAATCCTATGTACATACATACATACATATCATCACACCAAGTCCCTAAAGGGGTAGGCAGGGAGTATGGAGCGCCAGTTCTCTCTAGACTTACATACCTCTTTCGCTTCGTCCACATTCATCAGTCTCTTTTTACATGCTCGTCGGTTTCGAGTACTCTTAACGTTCCCGTCCTTGAGAGTCCGATCTATTTAATCCTATGTATCCAGCTGATATTCTATCTCTGCGCCAAGCTTCATCCTTAATTGGTTCAGTTTTTTTTGCGCATACAATTCAATATGATTTCCTAAAGGTTATTTGTTAATTTAATATCAAATGTAAAGTGGGTGTGTGGGTATAACCTATACACCTCTGCCACGCCTTCGGGGATCCTTATGGGAAGACGTGAGCATATATATATATATATATTTATATATTTATATTATATTTTAGCAAGTGCAAGTTTTCTTATTATTGTGCATTGATTGTTTTAATTAACCTTACAATGCGATTGTTGACAACCGAGAGGTGATATGCGAAATGTTCTTATTTGGAGAATTTGAATTTTGTTTTAAGGTTGCAAAAGTCGAATGTTTTTCTATTTATATTTGTAGTATACTTGATGTTGCCTTGCGAATTTGCGAAGTGAAGTTATACACTCATGTGCGTGCATGAATATTGATTGAAAAAAAAAAGACGCTTAATTGCTATGTCAATAATGCTCAAAATCCCTTAACGAAACTGAGCGAGTAGCAAATTTACTGTTATAATTGAGGAAAATCTATTGAGTGCATAAGACATTAATTGGTGAACAAGCCGAGGCGACTGGTTTTACTCGTGCATTTAGCATGTATTTATATACATATCACTTCACATACAACAAAAAAAATCAGTTCAATTTTCTAAAACACGCAGCGCTACCTATCGGGTCCAATTATGAATCCAAATCATTCTAGAACCAACCCACCAACCCACCAACACAAGAAATATATAAAATTGACATATATTTATCGTTATGATATAATATATCTTTTGTATCTTTTAATGCAAACCGTATAAGAATATAGCGAAGTTTAAAAATCAAAGCGCACAGATCCGTATAGCTACTTTGTTATGTACTACGAAGATGGTGAGAGAGCTGAAAACGCTGTTGTCGTTGTCACCAGGTTCAGCAGCCACGTGGTGATCAAAATGAACGCGGTGCCATACTGGGCCAAGATGGGCGTGCTGTTCGCCAACATGACGCATTCCGTCACCAACAAATTGGACCCCGGCGAGTTTTTGGAGATTTTCAAGCCACCGTTCTTCACGTTCGACCACCAACACGACAGCTCCGAGTTTTTGGGGTGAGTACACACTTGCAAGATATTTATTCATGCCTGCATACGTTTAAGAAGACATTCAAATGATGTATGTATCGTCGTACCTGGGAAACGGCGGTGGACTATCACGTTGGCATCTAAAATATATCTGCGGCGAAAAGTGGGTGTGTGGGTATTACCTATACATCTCTGCCTACCCCCTCGGGGACCCTTGTGGGAAGGCGTGAGAGTATATTATATTATTATTTATACAATAAGGATATTGATATTGACATCCATATCTCGTTCAAAATAGAAACTGCCAGATTCTTAATCTTAATTTATATAAATTACGCGTCACGTTGTTTGTCCGCGTTGGACTCCTAAAATAATTAACCGATTTTAATAAAATTAGCACACCGTGTGCAGTTTGATCCAACTTGAAAGATACGATAGCTTATATCACTATTGGCCCCGATAGGTGGCGCTGCGATGGTGTTTTTAGGCAGTTTAACCTTTTCACCTGGGCGAAGCTGGGCGGGACAGCTAGAAGTTCTATATAACTAGGCCTTAATATGCAATGAGGAACAATGCCAAATATTCCGAGATGTTTCTACTAGTTGGCATTGCAAGCATCCACAGTATGTTTCTTCTTATTTAAGATCAATCTTAATTCTTGCAATCTTGCGACTACTCTAACAACTCGACCACCGCGGCACTTGCAACGAAATCTATACTAATATCATAAAGAGGAATGATTTGTATGTAAGTATGTTTGTAAGGAATTGGCTCAAAAAGTTATGAACCGATTTTAAAAATTCTTTCACCGTTTGAATGCTACATTATCACTGATTAATAAAGGCTATTTTAATTTCAAGAGATTTTTTTTTTTTTTACAAAAATGTTTAAAAAATGTATGTCCACCCGTGCAAAGCCGGGACGGGCCGCTAGTAAAGAAATATAAAAAAAAACAATAATATATTTATGTCAGGTACGTGTTCGAGCTGTTGCAGTCCTACGAGCACTGCTCTGATGTAAACTTCGACTATTCCCGGACGCCCGTGCTGAGAACCAGTCGTCTTCGCTACCTGCCCTACACTACCACCAGCCACGCCACGTAAGTACTTGTCATGTTCATGGAAAGCCAACATATTGTTACACTATCCCCTTAAAGTAGAAAATTTACTTTTATCAGAAAAAAATAATATTTTTCAAAATGTTAGGTTCCAAATGTACTTTTATTTCAGTTACTACTACACCTACCAAAGGGCCAAAGTTTACCATTTAGAAGTATAATGTATAATAATTATTACAGCGACAACGAAGGCGAGGGAAGCTCCAACCGTCGCTCTACTTCCCCGCGACCGAGCAGCAGCCGCGCAGGTACATATATGTATATACCTATGTGTTGTATATAATTGGGTGGCTAACAGGCCGCAAATATTACACCACAATTCATATAGCCCATGTTCGCCAACGTTGCCAACATATTTCAATGAACTCTATGCCGTCTTCCGTACGGGAGCTCACTTCACAGCCTGCATGCTCTCTGAATGAAACTCCTTTGAAAACGCACAGTGCGGGACCTGTTCGCTTCCAAGGTAGTAGCAATCCCCATGCGTGGTGTGTGGTGTAGAAAGTAAGGAAGCCGTGTATCATGTCGAATAATTAGTCAGATTAGTCACACCACGAGCTTTACGGCGAAGGAAAACATGGAGAGGAAACCTGCATACGTCTGAGAAGAAATTCAAAGGCGTATGTATAGTTGTGCTTGAGTAACGGCGATGGACTCGCCATCTGTCACGTTGGCACCTGATATACCTCTGGCGGAAAGTGTGTGTGGGTATTACCTATACACCTCTGCCTACCCCTTCGGGAACCCTTGTGGGCGGGCGTGAGGATATATTATATATTATATTTATGTTGTTATTGTTGTAGGCTCGAGCTCAAGCGGCAACAAGCGTAGCCTGCCGAGCGCCGATCAAGGGCCAGCTAGAAAGCGCGTGCGGTTCGACGAAGCCGCATTCCTGCGCCGAGACTCGTTCATCGACAACATGTTCGGCGGCGTGCTCCTCACCAGGGTGGAGTGTGTCGAGTGCCGGTCGTCGTCTCTGTCGCGCGACGTGTTCCGCGACCTACAGCTGGCCTACCCCGACAAGCCGGAGGGCTGGCAGCACAGCGTGCAGAGCTTGCTGGAGTTCTACTGCTCCAAGGAGAGGCTCTCCGGCGACAACCGCTACCAGTGCCGCGACTGCGGCGGCCTGCGCGACGCCGAGAGGAGCGTCATCATCGAAGCCACGCCAAAGTATTTGGTCCTCGTTCTCAAGAATTTCAAGTAAGTGTCTTGATTTTTTATTGTGTCGCTTTTTTGTCGCATATTCAATATATATACATATATATATTTACGACTGTATCAATGAGTTTTTCTAAACTTGAGTACAGTGCTTAGTCACACCACGAGCTTTACAGTAAAGGAAACATCGAGAAGAAACCTGCATACGTCTGAGAAGTAATTCAAAGGCGTATGTACAGTTGTGCTTGAGTAACGGTGATAGACTCACCATCTGTCATGTTGGCACTTAATATACCTCTGGCGGAAAGTGGTTGTGTGGGTATCACCCATACACCTCTGCCTACACCTTCGGGGACCCTTGTGGGAAGGCGTGAGGATATATTATTATTATATTATACTACTTTTACTAACGACAAAGTAACCAACATAATGTTGGAGATTCCGTCTTTGTCGTCGTGTTTATCAAGCTAAATAATAAAGTGTTATGATACAATTGGTGTAGGTTCGAGGCCAAGCAGCAGGTGCAGACCAAGCTGATGCACAAGACGTTCCACAACCACAGCGTGACGCTGCCTACCGTGCGCTCGCAGGCCGAGCACGCCGCCTACACGCTGTACGCGGCCGTCATCCACACGGGCACCACGCTCGACTCGGGCCACTACTACACGCTGGCCAACGACAATGGCCAGTGGCACACGTACAACGATGAGGTCGTCTCCGACTCGGACGTGAGCCACCTCAACGGCCTCAACCGTGCCAGCACGCCGTATATCCTCTTCTACCGTCGCACCGACGTCGACGAGGGCACCGCCCCGCCCATGGAGGCCATGCCGCCCAAGCTGCAGGAGAGCGTCGAAGCCCACAACAAGCGCTGCGTGGAGAATGTGCGCCAGATGCGCGTGACCCGCCCATGACGGTTAAGGTCGGACAAATACATCGACTTCGCCGTACTAGATTACGTCAAGCCGGAGTAAGTAGCGCACGACGAACTCGGCACGCATCAAGGCACACGCAAGCACTTTTATATTGGACAACTTTTTGAATCTGCTATGTCAGGGTTTCCCAACCCGTAGTCTGCGAGGAGGTCCAGCACAAATGGTGGTTGCGACAACACGGTCTCCTGTGGTCTATAAAAGTCGGGCACTTTCGCACCAGACTATTTAGACCAATGCTGGACAGTCATTACCGATTTTCTTGACAAACACTTGTCTTACTGTCCTGTCTATTGTTCAGAAGGCATTTTATTACCCAAGTGACTGCCGTCTTCTAAAGGTTGGGAAAGGCTGCACTGTAGACTATTTTTGGAATAATTGTGTATAAGATACAATATTATATTATGTGTTAGTTGTGTTCGCCCACGATACGGTAATATCGGTCAGGGTAAGTAGCGTGTCTGGTCCAGTATCCTCCTAATAGCTGGCAGTCAATCTTTATCGTGGGCTAGTTTATAATGAATGATACAAGGGGCGTGCACGCCGAGAAGCTAAAATTTAGTGGTTACAATTCAAATTGTAGGACAAGAGATGGTAATATTAAACTTATAATTGTATCGTTGTAGCATTACAGACAAGTGTTTGAGTCGGTCGGATTTGGGTTGCACATTATTTTGTGTTTAAATCGTAATTTTGTTTATTTTCCTTTTACTTCTCTGTAATTTATTGCTGGCGATAAATGTATGTTTTTAAATATATGTACGTATTTTTTTTTTCATGTTATGTCTACAATATCCAAAGAATGGGCCCAAGCGCTTGTCTGTGGCGCATGTATGTAAGTTAATGTTACTCGATTCATTGTCTTCGTAATGTTATAATCACATTAGCGATATGTCTACATTTAACCATCGTTATAAATACTATGAACTTACATTTTAATCTACTTTCTTGACATCCAGATTGTACCCATTTTTACATTTCGTGCAATATGTCGGTTTACTTGTTTCCACATGATTATATTAATTTCATAGTATATGTGTAAATATACATATATCGTTATATAAATTGATCTTGATGTATTAAATTTATTGGTCGGAGTTTGCGTCCTGGGACTGACATTGTTTGCGAGTTATTTATTCTATTTACTATAATTTTCCAGCATCTAATATATGTCGCATAACATAATTGAGAGATTTAATTTAATCTGTACAAAAATATAGGGTATCTATCGCTATTATTTAAATAATAATTTATTGTGTACATAAGTACGTATCTTAATATATATAATATCAATACGTATTATGTATATGTATCATGCAGAAGATGCGTTGAACTTTTGGCTCTTAATGCTATTTACTATTTATTGGAATTATTTTAGGTGCTATACAGCTAATTTTATTGTAGATTATATTTAGTGTTTTAATTTGTATGAGGTATCATTAATAAAGTATGTATATATTTATATATGTATGATAATCTATCGAGTACTCCCATGCCGAGATCCGATCTCAAGTTCATCAGTTTGGTACATTACGGAATTGTTGTTGCGTGCCAAATTATTACGGTCAGGATATTTTAAAATTATGAGTTCACATTTTACAGACATTGAACGATACCAGATGAATACGTTACCTTAATTGTATTTACATCTCGATGTTATATTATGGTAAATTTTTAAACATGTAATATGTGTCTTTATGTCTGATATAATATTCATGAATTTTAGTGTTGTTCAAGATAGCGTTAGTTAATGTTCTCAAATGTAATGAATTCGTAAAAATATTATATAAAAATAATAATACATTAGACGTGGTGGCCGATTGGTTCGAGTCACGAGTGTACCAATGAGTTTTACTGAGCTTAAGTACAGTGGGTGCGTACGACCTACCCCGTCGGGGAAGGTAAGGAAGGAAGGAAGGTAGGGAGGTAGGTAGGGAGGCATGAAGGTATATAGGCTATAGATATATATATAATAATATTACATTGTAATACACTCGTAGAGTACTCGTATATTTAAATGTGTCCGTACTTATTGTTCAACTGATAATCACAGCCATGTTGTTTTTGGTTGCTATTTATCTTATAATTATGATCTTTGTTGTTATTAATAATTTTAATTGATTCTGGATAAATGGGCGGTTTATAATCATATAAGGTTTTGTCACTTTAGCGATGATTTCAAATCGTTTTATGATGGTACGTTAGAAATACGAAATGGAGAGATGCAGAATGAATGAACTATTTTATGCGTGAGCTTATATTTTATTAATTTTCCATTCCGAATGATTCTCTGATTGAACATAATTTTTTAAACTATTTTTATTATTTTACCATGTTCTAATGTTAAATTGTTTTATTTTTGGCTTTATTATATTTAGTGTAAATATAATGGCATTTAATGATAAGTTTTAGATATTCGTGGTTTAATATAATTATTTGTATGTAGGTTACATTGCCGGGAGTATACCCGATCACATCCATCCGACTCTAGTATAGTCGTCTATAGATATGCAGAGATTGTAAAATCGATTTTGGTTCATCTAATAAAGCAAATAAAACGTTCATATTTTTATTGAGTAGAAGACTGGCCCCTATTTAGCAGGTTATGTGTACACACATACAAGATGTCGCCGTCGTCCCCCATTAAGCGAGCCCCCACCCAGGACAAACCTACTCAAAAACGCTCCCATATCGAGAGCCATTCGTTTGATAAACACCATGTCTAATAGATATATACAGATATTGATATATGTATATCACCAGAGCCTGCCAAAACTTGCAGAAACTGTTACACATCATTTAGAATCAAATTTATGATATGTAAGTTTTTAAATTGTATTTTGTTATCTTTTAAAGTAGTTTATTAATGTTTGTGTTATGTTAATCTGTTTATTTTTCAGTATATTTAGCTTACCCCGTTAGTGACTTGGCGGGTTGATATGTATGTATCTTGAGTTTTTCTTTTCTTTTAACATCGTATTGGTTATATTATTGTAGAAGAAGAATAAATAAAAGATACGTTAATGTGGTGGAGATATACATTGTGGAAAGCGTAAAGACAGAGGTTCAGGATTCACAACAAATTCTAATGACTATTGCCAAGATACTACAGTTTAATGCTAGTAGGGTTAATACATTTTGGTTAGTCTTACCTACCTACAATACTCACGTCAAGTGCCTCGGATAGACTTGTTCTTATAGATAGAGCATGTTTTTATCAAAAGATCTTTTGTTTGGAGTTTGAACCTGTAATCTTATTTAAATCTCTTTCTAAGCCACTTGGTCAATATGGCTCCAAGAAATGTCTTTCATGATGGATGGCGAAGACAAAGAGATTGCGCTGGTCAGAGACAAATAGAAGGAGTTTCCTACCGCGAACGCTCAGGCTGTGGAATGAGCTCCCCGTTGAGGTTTTCCCTGGAGAGTACAGCATGGAGTTCTTCAAGAGGGGTGTGAAAAGATTCCTGCAGATTCGGCAGCGCGCGAGTGATACCCCTGGTGTTGCAAGCGTCCATAGGCGGCGGTAACCGCTTACCATCAGGCGGACCGCATGCTTGTTAGTCACCCAAGTAGTATAAAAAAGGAGTTGCATCAGAGACTCCGACGAGAGCCAAACTCGTAAAATTAATGATAATGATTTGTATACCAAAAAAAAGAATATCACTTTGAATACATTTATTTTTAGAAATATCTACATTTATACACAATTATTGCAGACGCAGACTTGAAATTATAAACCAACTAGTTTTCCCCCTAAATTGTTGAGTTTCTCCGTCGCTGTTCTGGCGATTTTCTTGATGATAGCACTGGGTACCTGTACACATTTTAAATGTTTATTTCCAAAGCACATTTCAATATTATGAAGATACCTAGAGCTAAAGGTCTTTTTGTAAACTATTAGAAGACAATTCAAATGAAAACTGTTTTCCATTATACATCATGTGTTTAAGCAACATACATACATACATATCATCACGCCAAGTCCCTAACGGGGTAGGCAGAGAGTATAGAGCGCCAGTTCTCTCTAGACTTACATACCTCTTTCGCTTCGTCCACATAAGCAACATATTCATGCATATTTGAATTTCTTATAGGTATATTTTTATCTTCGCGCTTTGCCAATATAACCCCGATGAGATTTGTATACCCATATGCTTTTATATATATTTGATGTTCAAATCAACATTCTACAACTTTTATCAACATAAGGAAGACAGGGATCTCTTATGTCCATCTTATATGTAAGTATATATACGATATAAAGCCGGTTCAGTCAGTAATTAACTGAGTATTACTTCAGTGCGAAATTGCATATCATTACTTTTTAGTGAACACAACCCCCCTTGCTTAGACTCAAAGTGAGCTTGGTGTTTGGTTTAGATCTCCACAAGGGTAGGCAAAAGTGTGTACCCATCACCTACCAGCTGTACCCACATTTCGCCGGGGATGTGTTTTAGGTGCCAACGCGACAGGTGGTCATCGTCGTTACTCAAGTATTATATTACTCAACTATACATATTATTATGTCTTCGAATTTCTTCGAAAACATGTGCATGTTTTCTCGAAACTTCCTTCCAACGTGTCGATGTTTGCCTTCACCGCAAAGCTCGTGGTGCGACTAATCAATGTACTAAGTCCATAAAAACGCATTGTACCTACCATTGCAAAGTTTTGTTTATTCTGTATATATGTTTTGGTGCCACAGCTTTGTGTGAATTCACACACAAAAGGAGCTCTTGATTCTTTTGCTGTCTCATATTATTATTTTTATCACATTTGTTGTGATTTTTTGTCAAATTTTTCATTATGGTACGACCATTGAGAATCCGAATAATGGGCATTGTAATAAATTTAGAAATATTATGAATAATATCTAACATTATTTAATAACTTAGAATTTATCTAACATTATTTAATAATTTAGAGGCCTATTAATGTTCTTGCTTTAAAAACCTCGGGGATACACGCGGTGTCTTACTTACGTAGGTACTTCAGACAATTTTTTTACATATATATACGAAATCATCTACAAAAGGAGATCTCTCACCTCAAGAACAGAGTTCAGCAAATTGGAGACTCCAGCCGCTCCTCCAACTATGGCACGCCCAGCGCCGGAGAACTTGTCGCCTGTGTTGCCATACTTCTCGGACTCACTAATAGTGTCGACTATAGGTTTAGGCTGGGGACCAAATTTTTACAAAAAAAAAATATTTTTGACTTGCCAATTGGGACTAAGTATTATCTGGAAGATTTCTTTAAGTGGGCTTTTATTGTCAATGGACCATTTAAAACTTTTGTTTGGACGAAGACGAAGAATCTTTAATAAAAAAAAATACATATCGATAGTATTTAGAATAAATTTCGGGGATACAGCCATCTATCGCGTCATCATTCTGTAACGACATGCTCTAGTCGACAATGACTGGGTGGACTTCCAAAATGCAATAGAAGAGGAAACGTAGGCAACCATCGTTGCTGTTTGTCAAGTTATATAAAATGACTTCCTAACTTTATGATCGATACAGTTTAATTTCAGTCACAGCTGTGTATTTGTATTTTATGCTATTTTATGTACCTACCTATTTTAGGAACAATAAGGGCTTTGTGATCTACAGGTATTAAAAAAGCAATATTAATTTCGTATAGAGCTGACTCTTTGTTACAGACGAACAGGTAATGTTAATATCTTTCGGCCAGTGCCATCTAGAATAAGGTAGGTGTGGGTAAGTGCTGCGATACAAAGTGCTGTACCAATCCCGGCACCTAGGTGTAATAAAACAATCACAAAAGCCCATACAAATATTGCTTTAGTTACAATAGTGGGTCATATTCTACAATCGCGTGTAAGTACATACAATTTTACCTGAAATAGACCAGCGACAACGTGTTGTAGATTGTCTTTGACGGATTGAACTTTGCTAGGTAGACCTTCACTCTCTTGCACAGCACCCTCCCAGGTTGAGACAGGTGGTATAAACAGCCCTGTAGCTCCGTGCGGACTTATCTAGTACGATATTTTAACAACAAAGAAAGCTAATTATTTGCTGAAATCAATTTATTGTTACGTTACGTTTGGTTACTTAGGTATACGTTAATAAAACTTAAGTTTCTATTTCCTATATCAAAATAACATATTTTTAATTCTATAAGTATAAACCGTATCTATAACAAAAATAAAATTTCTATTCTTTTTGTTTTCCTTCACCGTAAAGCTCGTGGTACGTTCAATTTTATGGTTTAATTATAATAAATGACAGCACTCACATGCAAGGAATTTGTATTCAGCTTGCTTCCGAGAAGGTTGGAGGCAGCTTGCAGCTTATAGGTGACCAAGTTGCCGCCGGCTGCCTGGTCATCGCCCCCGGGGTAGTTCTCTGGTTCTAAGGCCTGCGCCAGATGGAGGCCCGAGCTCGACTGTGGTTGGTCATATACGGGCAGTTCGATATGTACGGGGTCGTCGATCGGAGCAGACAGACCCTCGGCGATAAACAGGAGGACGAACAGAGTTATGAAATCCATGCTGGGGACAAATTTTAGAACATTTAATGCAGAAAACATTGTCTTTTTTATTTTTTACTACAAGAGTGACAAACAAGCACACGGCCCACCCGATGGAAACGCTTACAATGTTGAAGTATCACCTGCGCGTTGCCACTCTGTGTTCGGAGAGTTATAGTGTAATAGGACCAATACCTCTGCTGCCAACACAATATAACAATCCTCCCCCCTCCCCCAGGAGCTCATTATAGGAAACCTTAGTCTCTCCAGTGGGCTGGCTGGCCTTGGAGGGCAAGAAGAAGGACCCGGAACTGCAGATTTTAGGGTTGGCAGACTTTGAGGTCAACCTTTTTTATGACTTGCAGCAACAATTTCATGATAAAAAATATTCTACAAATATTATTATAGATGCGAAAGTTATGGAGGATGCTTGTTCCTCAAAGTATTAAATAGTACTCTTTGGTTCCTCATTCGAGTCAAAACTATTGAACGGAATTGGACGAAATTTGGCACAGAGATAGATTATTAATTAAATAAGAGCTTCTAGCTTAGGGTTTAAGTTATTGTGCCTGACAATTAATAATGTTTGTATTTATATATATGTTCCTTCTCTGCGTGTCACTGAACTCCTCCTAAACTTCAGGTGGATTCGAGTATGGTTTAGATTCAAAATTAGACCAGATAGGTGGCGTTGCGATCACGTTTCAGGAAATATTCACTTTATCACCCGGGCGAAGCTGGGCAGGCCAACTAGTTTCTTCACATATGCTAGAGCTACTTTTTACTACACAGAGCTACTTTTTCTACGGATACAATCAATTAAAGCTATTGTACCATTTTTTTCTTCTTTTTTATGCCTTGTCAATATAAAGATGTCATTCCATGAGACATCAAAGTTTGATGGGCGAAAATGAATCCGAGGGATTTCGCTGAACAATAACTAGCTCCATACAATGTATATTTGGCAAGAAATCTTGCTCACGATAACAGGCCTACACATCATCATATCATCTTTGAACCTATAACTGTGCTCGTGCTGTTTCGAAGGTTTGAATCAAGCTCATCAAGAATCAAAATCAAATCATGGATAGTCTTCCAGAGACGCCAAAAGTTCTGGGGATGTTCACGCCTAAGCAAGCGTGCTACTTCATCTCTCTGATTGGCCTCGGCGCCGGTGGGATTGGCCTTATTGGTCTCATACTTTACGGCCTCGTAGAAGACAGTGTCATAGGAAAGTATATCAAAGGCGATAAAACTGATGAGGGCGTAAAAAAGGTTGTTTTGCTAACAATTGGTCTGACATCGCTACTCCTCTTTGTGGGATCTGTCCTACTGTTCCTGGGCGGTACATTCACTTCTTCGGGATGCATGACTGGAGCTGCCTGGGTATACTTTGGTATGAACTTCTTCATCATAATAGAAGCCATTGCAGCGCCGATGTCCTGCTTCTTTCTGAAGGACATGTGTCTCATTAAGAAGGTTTCGAGTGCGACTATGGTGCTGGGATATTTTATAGTGTATTTATTTCTAAATATGTGGCTTTATTTTATGGTGGTTGTGTTCAACCGACTGGCGGAGATGGGCTGATTGTAACAATAAAATGTGTAAACTTATAAATTTTTTTACTATCCCAAGATGCAATATGATCCACAAATCGTCTCGATCAGTTTCTGTGAGATGTTTTTTTATGTGTGTGAAGTGTGTCAAGAGTGGCAAACAAGCATACGGCCCTCCTGATGGGAAACGGTTACCGTAGCCTATTTATGCTCACGATACCGAAGCATCACTTGCGCGTTGCCACTCGGAGAGTTATACTGTGTTGGCAGCATAATGAGACTAATCCCTCTGCTTCCCAACACAATGTAACAATCCTCCCCCTTCCCCAAGGAGCTCATTATTGAAAACCTTATTCACCACGTAGGAACAAAACACAAAATAAATTGTTATTTGGCTACGGACTTCTATAAGGTGGAGGTCCTGCCCCAGTCGGGCAGCTCCGAATTCGAACGGGAAACCGGTTATGCTCTACCTCTCTTAAATGTTGTTCTCTTATTTCCTTAGATTAGATGTTATCAAACTCACTTACGTTTGCCACCAAGGTAAGGTTTTCTAAAGCATTTTTCAGATTTGCCGCTAATTTACCTGATTCGTTACCCTAGTTTATAATATCTTCACGCTAAGAGCCTCACGGGGTCCGCAGAGAGAGTAGAGCGCCAGGTCTCTCTAGACTTTCAGACCTCTTTCGCTTCACCACCATCGATCTCTTCTTACATGGTACTTATTTGGACTCACTATTAGCAGATTGAAAACTTATAAATGTTTCAGCGCTATACGCAGGCATTCATATAACACAGATGGTGAGTATTGCCTTAAAAAATATTGGAAAAGAAAAAGTTTTAATCAGTCTAGTCCTCTTGACAACGTGCACAATTTCACGCAGAGTAGTCAGGTCTTATAAGCAGTTAATAATAATAATATATCCTCACGCCTTCCCACAAGGGTCCCCGAAGGGGTAGGCAGAGGTGTATAGGTAATACCCACACACCCACTTTCCGCCAGAGGTATATTAGGTGCCAACGTGACAGATGGCGAGTCCATCGCCGTTACTCAAGCACGACTATACATACGCCTTTGAATTTCTTCTCAGACGTATGCAGATTTCCTCTAGATGTTTTCCTTCACCGTAAAGCTCGTGGTGTGACTAATCACTGTACTTAAGTTCAGAAAAACTCATTGGTACAGTCGGGATTCGAACTTGCGACCTTTGCGTCGCAGGCGACTGCTCGAACCACTCGGCCACCACGGCTCTAAGCTACTATAAGCAGTTAACGAACTAATACCCGAATTAAAAGTATTATTTAGGATAATAGGATGTTGCTTCATGTTTAAAAACGTTAAAATCACTATTGATTTTACTCAAGATCAAACAACGCGCGGTTTCGACCGGATTTGCCACAGGAACTCCTTTTAACTGCAAAACTTGGCCTCGTTTTTCGTGTTAACTATTGAGTTATGAATCATCGAAGTTTAGTAATTAGTTAATCATTTCCTAAAAAGTTTATTACATTCTTAAATATGTAGATATGTTTAACGTTGAATAGTTGCCACTGGGTTACTATTTAGAAAGCTTGCAACTTGGCAGATTTTGAATGCATATTGTTGCCATTTATTTACGGTACTAATTAAAAAACTTGGTACAATTAATAGTTACCAACTATAAAAAAAGTAAGTTTTTTCACGTCACTCACGCCTTCCCACAAGGTCCCAGAAGGGGTAGGCAGAGGTGTAAAAGTAGTACCCACACATCCACTTTCCGCCAGAGATATACTTTAGGTGCCAACGAACATTTTTTAAACCAAATCACTATATTAAATTATATTATATTACTTTGCATATCATTCTTATTACGTATTTAGTTACGCAAGTACACAAAGAACCTAATTTAAAGCATCATTATTTTTTATTTAAAAAACAAGCCTCAGGAATAAACAAACTGCATAATGGGGGTAAAAAGCGAAAGCTCTTCTATTCCAAATTTAATCTTTTTTTGTCCAGCTGTTTAAGCGTGAAGAAGCTAGGCACAAACTTTCGCATTTATAATAAATATTGTCATACTAATTATGTGCCAAAAATGCAATAAATACATATCACGCTCTGTCTAACTGGGTAGGCAAAGGCATACAATATACATACATATATTTATATATTACTAAGTAGAAGAAAAAATCGCACGTGCGTATTATGAACTGTTACGTATTACTTAAGTAATGGTACTCACTGTAAGGTGACGGCTACTTGGTTGTCTGCCGGCTTTAGTAACACTGACGCGCCGCGCCGTTGTTGATGCGTGCGCACTTTCTCGCCTTACGTCATAGGGCCTTGGCTGCTCCGAAAGTTGAGTCGACGCCTGCATATATGGCCAGGCTCTTACCATGAAGCGGTACTGTGTTCAAGGGATATGCTGCCTTAGTCTTCACGCCTTCCCACAAGGGTCTCCGAAGGAGTAGGCAGAGGTGTATAGGTAATACCCACACACTCATTTTCCGCCAGAGATATATTATATGGCCAGTCTGTCGCCGTTACCCAAGCACGACTATACATACGCTTTTGAATTACATCTCAAACGTATGTAGGTTTCCTCTCGATGTTTTCCTTCACCGTAATGCTCGTGGTGTGACTAATCACTGTACTAAAGTTCAGAAAAACTCATTGGTACAGTCGAGATTCGAACTTGCGATCTTTGTGTCGCAGACTGCTCGAACCACTCGAAGGAAAACATCGATTGGAAACCTGCATACGTCTGAGAAGAAATTCAAAGGCTTATGTATAGTCGTGCATGAGTAACGGCGATGGACTCGCCATCTGTCACGTTGGCACCTAATATATATCTGGCGGAAAGTGGGTGTGTGGGTATTACCTATACACCTCTGCCTACCCCTTCGGGGACCCTTGTGGGAAGGCGTGAGGATATATTATTTTTATACTATTTTTGTCTGTCTGTCTGGCTAATTTCTGAAATGGCTGGATCGATTTTTAGGGACTTTCACTGAGAGAAAGCTGATGTAAAAAGGAGTAACTTATGCTCATTTCATTTTAGCAACTGAACAATTTTTTTTTGCTAAATTCCACGCGGTCGAAGTCGCGGGCACAGTTTGTGTTAAATATATATCTATATTACGAGTCGTGGTGGTTCGAGTGATACAGTGAGTAGTCACACCACGAGCTTTACCTATACGTTTGAGAAGAAATTCAAAGGCGTAGGTACCACAACTAACAGTCGTGCTTGAGTAACGGCGACGGACTAACCATTTGTCACGTTAGCACCTAAAACATGATGTGGCGGGATGATATATAAATAATTTAAAAACAATAGGTATATAGGTCCAGTTCTGTGTTGCGTATCCATTTTCCCTTGCAGAAAATCTACATGAATTTCAGCGAAGCCACGGTCTAAACTTAGTGTTACATAATCTGGCATTGATACTGCGTAATCGTCAGCCATGTTATGTATGCACTGCAACCGCAATATATTGGCTTAAAGGCCGTGAACCACCATCCATGAGAGCCGACGTGACCTATTGCCCATCGTCGGGTATTGTTTTCCACTTCGAACAAACGCGACACGTATCTCGATTGTCCATCAACATATTCTCACTTACGAAAAACTACAATCGCATAATTACTTGAGAAGGAGTTGTCGAAGGGTGTTTAGGTTACGGACCACCTGCAGCTATTATTCTACGTTAATATTCATGCATGTAAGAGGAGACTGATGAATGTGGACGAAGCAAAAGAGGTACGTAAGTCTAGAGAGAACTGGCGCTCTATACTCTCTGTCTACCCCGTTAGGGACTTGGCGTGATGATATGTATGTATGTAAAACTGTCTATAGGTAGCCGACCGTCTTAAAGAGAAGGTTTTATGGGATTTCTACTCTCCACTCTCGGGACCGTTTAGAGCCTTGGTGGCCAAGTGAAGTTGCGGGTTCGAATCCAAGTAGTACCAATGAGTTATTATAAATAATAACTTGGGCAAATTCAACATATATTCACCTGAGCAAAGATTGAAGCCATTGAGAGCTGGATAACGATATCAATGACAATATCTATACAGATGTGTGCACATATTTTATATGTATATTTTTCCTAGCTTATGCCCGCGGCTTCGCCCGCGTGGAGTTGAAAAAGTAGCTTTGGTAATTTTCCTCCTAGAATCGGTTCAACCGCTATGCCTTGAAAGAGCATCATACATTATAATATAAGAACTTTGAATTTTTGAAAAAACAATATAACAAAAAGTAGCCATGTCCTATTCCTAGACTATTACTATTTCAACTTTCAGCCAAATCGGTTCAGCCGTTTGGCCGTGGAAGAACCGCAAACATCCAAACTTACAAACTTTCACATTTATAATATTAGTAAGATGTGTTCTTAAGTGTACCGTCACCATCATCGTGATCATCTTACCTGGTACCTATAACTTAATGCATACTACACATTCTCAACAACAACTTAATCTTTTATATCCTAGATTAATTTGCAATATCAGAAATTACGACTTAGAATGGACAGAACTTTTAAAGCATAATAAGAACTCTTTTTTTATTTTTTTAAGACTAAATGTCATTCTACTAACTTTGACAAGTAATCAAAATAATCAACGCATCCTATCACTCAATATTATTTATTTATATGCAATGAATATCTAATTTATCGTGTTATATTTTTGTAGGGAGAAAACAATGAATTTTTTGAGTGGTAGTTATATCCCACGTTACGGGAGGATAGCTCTATGGACCACTCCGTGCTACCGTGACATAAATACCTCTGTATTAGCAAAAGTTCAAGATTCTAATCACAAATCAGTATCGAGTCATAGAAAGAACCCGGACAGATTCAGTATAAGTCTATGCACCGGAAATCTGCGAGTGGCATCGGGGTTAAACTTCTGGACTCAAGTACGGTTCCAGAAAGATTGTCCAAAACTACACAGTGACATCGAATTCCCAAATTTCGATAGATATAGAAAGGAGGATTTCATAGACGTGAGGAAAACGTCATGGGGCTCGGGGGACAACAAACCTGGGTACACGTACGTAGTGGGCTTCTTTGGACTACTCTGTGGATCATACGCTGTCAAATCTGAGGTGACACACTTCGTATCGTACATGTCTGCGGCAGCGGATGTTCTTGCGCTGGCGTCAATAGATGTCGACTTATCGAGCGTTCAGCCAGGAGCTTGCGCTTCGTATAAATGGCGCGGGAAGCCCTTATTCATCAAAAACAGGACACCGGCTGACATTGATCTCGAGGCCCAGACTGATGTCGGTTCTTTACGTGATCCTGAGTCAGTTGAAAAGCGTTGTGTGAAGCCGGAGTGGCTGATAGTCATTGGTATATGTACTCATTTAGGCTGTGTCCCCATACCAAACTCAGGCGACTGGGCCGGGGGGTTTTATTGCCCCTGCCACGGCAGCCATTATGACAACGCGGGCAGAGTACGTAAAGGACCCGCCCCTTTGAACTTAGAAGTGCCCCCACATAAATTTGTCAGCGATACACTTGTTCTGGTTGGATAATTACAAATACGACGGTTTATAATTTTATTGTTAGCGTTATATTTTGTAATATTGGGTGTTCTCCAATAAATCTGATAAAAAAGTGACATCTTAGTTTTGAGACAATGCTGTGCACATACTGCTATGTGCACCACTTCAGACTTCAAAAGTGGTGAAAGCTACTGCAAACCGACCGTAGGTTTAAAGGCTAACGAGAAAAAATGGTGTGTGGCGAGATAGAACAACTCAAAATAAGACTGCACTTAACGCAAATAAGCACTAGACTAAAAGTGCGAAGCAGGCACTAGTCTTGTTTGAACAAAAAAATTATGCTAGACTAGAATGTAGTAATAGAAACGGCCTGGAAAAAAAATTAAAGGATAGTATAACGTAAAAACGTAGGTATCTTTATACAGCTCGCGCGATAAGAGTTTGGCTTTGACCGTTATTGCGCAGAAATCAGAAATTGGGTATCAACGGGCAATTAGCGGGGTGCGGGGCGGGTGTGTAGGCGCACGCGGTGCTCTGATTGGCGCTCCAGTCGTTCCCTGCCTCTCGCACCGATACGACGTACCGCGCACTCCTGTTGTACAATCACGTTCACAAGTGAATCGCTATTTTCGTTAATTGTTTATTGTTGTCGATTGTTATTATTTGTTGAGTTTGTTTTTTTTTTTTGTTCGTATTAAAAAGTGATTTGAAAATGCGTAAAAAAAACATTGTTTTAAAAAGGCAAGCACGGAAAATATCCAACCTGGTACATAAAAAAGGAAAAGTATTGTGTGCGTGACAGTACCCATGCGCAGTAATCCCCTCCACCCGAAGGTCAAAGCCAAACTCTCGCCGCGCGATCTGTACCTACTACACTTTTTCAATTGAATATAGTTGTCATTATATTAAACACGAAATTTTGTCATATTTACTCCTTTATGATTACATTTGATCTTTTTAAAATCCTGGGTACGTAGGTATTCTAGGTAGGTGTAGGTATAACAGTACAGTCCTACCATAGATATACCATATTTAATACGATTCTCACTTTAGCAAAGACATTATAAATGACGTCTATCCTCTACATTGTATTTAGCACATCCTGCAACATTATAGTATAAATACTATAATAAACAAATAAATAAATAGAAATCTAACCCTGGACACTTCTAGTTTTTTATACAGCATAGAAGACATTCTAAGAATTGCCAAATGTGGAAATAGCGAATAACCATAGTACATTTATGTACAGTAGAGAGAACAAGCGCTCTACCTTCTCTGCCTACCCCGTTAGAGACTCGCCGTGATGATATGTATGTACATAAAGGTATGTAGGTACTAGGTACTATTATGTCATCAATCATAGACCATGCTTTACGATTAGATAAAAAAATAAAAATTATAGGTAATATACATCATCCCTCAAAGGTTCTCGAAGTGAAGATTTGATGTATTGTGAACAGTTTTTGGCAGGTAATCTAGCTATATGTCTTATGGCCAGAACGTGTCCAACATCTCGCTACCATAACCTCACTTGGCAATTGTATAATCTATGTATGCAGGTTCTCAGAGGGTTCTCACACGTCATTTTTTTATGACACGAGATCAAAACAGCGGTTAATATCTCAGTAATATAGATCTCGGTGCTAGGCATAGGGGGTCGTCCATAGATAACGTCACACGTTAGGGGAGGGAGGGGTCGACGAAGTGTGACAAGGGTTGGGGAGTCCCTCAGGGGAGTCCCAAATTTTGGGACATCCCCACCCCACATTGTGTCAAAATATTATTATGTGAAGATGAGATGTTAACTGTTATAAATGATATAAAGAAATGGGTTCGAAGTCCATTGACTCATAATGATTAAGTTTTTATTTTTCAGTAATTTATTTTTAATTTATTTTCATGCCGTTTGATTGAATTTCGGAACACTGCTGTTTTAATTTCTAAACGAAATATTGAAAAATATGTGACAACACACTAGGTAGGGGGGGTTCTTACAATTGTGACCAGCTGTGACAAGGACGAGGGGTAAAAAAAAAATCATTAAATTCGTGTGACATATTTAAAGGATGGCCTGGAAGGATGGATGGTAGTTATAATTGTTTGTCATTATACCATCATGAATATTGCGATGGTACCAGGGGATTAACTTCTTCATGTCGAGTTTCTATAAAAACTTTTTGGTTTGATTATAGGACTAAGAAAACTGTTCGGAGCCGTGCATTTTACTCGAATTAATTTTATTTTTAAATGATATGTATGCTATATGAGAATGAAACAATTTAAAACAAAAAATTTTAAACGTGCCCGTGAAGGATTTGAACCCACGACCTTTACATCTGAATGCAACGCTCTATCCAACTAAGCTAACGGGCTCTAAGGTAAAACCGCTGAAACTTTCAATAAATTTCATCTCCCAGAGCGAGAGCACTTTAGTGCGCATGTGTATGTACATCGATCTCCTGTCAGGGGATGGGAAAATAATATTCCATCGAATCCCTGGTTGAAACTATACTCTATGCCTGAATTATTATAAGCAGCTGAGAATAACATCCATAGTTGTCTATGGGTATATGCCATAAACAAATAAGAGAAACGAGTGAGCCTTCGAGCCTTGTACCTGTGTTATACGAATGAAAGGACTATATTTCGGTAAAATTTAGTTAGAGATGCTCTATCTATATTTTTTCCTTGGTACCGATAATCGAATTTATAAGATACTAGAAAGACTTTAAATGAAGTATTAAAATTGACCTAATATGGGAACGTTAATTCGGTAGAATAAATAATTTGTGAGTGTATCTATCGAATAATTGTCTACCCTACCACATGATGACAAACTCACTTTTATTTATCCTATACCTTCTCATCGCATTGAAACCCTTACGCGATAGGCAGTTTTAGGTAGAGCGCCACTAGTTCTCTTTTTCTTCGATAGATACATACATAGCAGCACTACCAGTCCCTCACGGGACAGGGAGAAATAGCAGAATAACAGTATTCCCTCAAATTTGGTACTCTTTCCATTCATAAACACTCATGGATCTCTTCATAGATATTTCCGGTTAATATTTTGACAGATAGGACAGTTTAATAAACATTTTGTTAGAAGTATAGCACTTAATGAATTAAAACACCAGCCCCATTCTGTTAAATCCGTCTATAAAACCGATAAGTGGAATAATTTTATTAATTATGAGAGTATTATCATGAGTATCTTTATATACTATTTTGTAATTGCTGTATTTTGCCTTGGTAATCCAATATATAAATAATTGATGATGAGGTGAAGGTTGGATGTAGCACCTCCCTAGTTTTATTTATTGACAAGTCGATAAGTTCATCCATCATAATCCTCTACTAGTTTATGGATAAGTCAAATCAATCCCTGTCAAACAAATTGAAAATACAGTTTCCGATCTTTGCCTTGGATAAATTAATTCCGAAAAGTTGAAATAAATTAAGCTACGGCGTAATTAAAAATAGATCTGTTGAATCACTTATTTAATTCGTAGTTCTATTCGTATTGTTAATTCAAAGTATTTTCGGCTTACTGTGTCTTACCTTGAGTTAAAGTTTGTTGTTGATTTATCTCGAAGGGTTGTGGTAACGAGTAACTAAGTCCTAATTTAGTAAATCAATACTATGCCTTAGATACGACCTTTATTAATGAGACTTGCCCTTGGATGTAGCCATTTGTTAGCCGAGCTTCGAAGACGGAAGGATGGCTAGGATAAATAATTCTTTTTTATGGGGAATTTTATTTGCTTCAGCGACATGGAGCGTGGCTCTATACCTTTACTGGCTCTTGAACATGACCGGTAAGTTTTATTTAATATCCACGTTAGTATATTACTTTATTCCACTCCATTTTACTAGGGCATATGGATGTACTTTGATTGTTCATTGATTATTTCCGGCTATATAGCAGTATATCTCCTACATATTCTATATAAAATACTAATACCTTTTGTGGATTAAATCCCAATAGCTGTATGCAACAAGAGTTTTCATATATTACGACAATGGCCATATGGCGGAAGGTATTAAGTAGTTCAAATATCTATGAAGACAAATAATTCAGTTCATAATTATTTGGTACCTTTATGGCATCAATTTCTTATATTATTTACCGTATTAAGGTGTTATTTATAACTAATATTTTTGTTCAATATGTTCATCGGAATTTAAAAGTCTCGGACTTAGTGCAAATAAGTGAGCTGATATTGGACTATGTATACATTAAAGCAATTAAGTATACATAAGGACTTTATTGTAATAACTTAAACAGATTACGTAATGTATAAATCTCATCTCCAGCTGTTAGTAGATGTTCTCATGGTGAAGAGTGGTCTCTTGGTGAAAGTGTGATAATATCACAGGGAAACCAAAGGGTTCAACGGTATGCTATTAGAAATTGCTATGCATCAATAAAGTCAATTGGACATTTTTAATCTCGGCAAGAATTGTGAGTGTGACGTAACTGCAAAATGATTCAAAGAGAATACCTGATCACCACAGAACTTCATTATGATTAAAACTTTGCCTCTTCTCAATGCCTTTATTGCAAAGTGAAATTTGATACCATCCTTTCCCCGTAATTTACAGCAAGGATAACATCCAGTCCAGTGATTTAGTCCATGGGATTTAGCATATGAAACTGAAAAAGCGCAACATATACTAATATTCCATCATGCTGCTCATGTCAATAAATACATTTTATACATAGGTGTAAATATAAAGATATCTACTCACAGAAAAAACAACTTACTACATATATCTTACAATTTAAATACAATATAAATATACTTCTGTAAGTAATAGGAAAGCACTTGTAGGTATATACTCCATATAATAATAATAATAATATATCTTCACGCCTTCCCACAAGGGTCCCCGAAGGGGTAGGCAGAGGTGTATAGGTAATACCCACACACCCACTTTCCGCCAGAGGTATATTAGGTGCCAACGTGACAGGTGGCGAGTCCATCGCCGTTATTCAAGCACGACTATACATACACCTTTGAATTTCTTCTCAGACGTATGCATGTTTCCTCTCGATGTTATCCTTCACCGTTCAGCTCGTGGTGTGACTAATCACTGTACTTAAGTTCAGAAAAACTATATAAATACTCCATATTGAGTGGAATTTACTAGCAGGCAAAAATATAGTAATTTTGGTATCTCCATATGGTTTAGTGAAATGAGTCCTTGGTTCTCCATCTTACCTTTCCTTTCCTGTGTTGGTTACAGTAGAGACTTCTTAGAAGTTCTTTGCTTCTATAGTGGTTTAACATATCTTAACAGAAATATTTTTCTTAAATCAAGCCATATGCCACCAAAAACCTACTGATATTTTTTGGGTGTATTATGGTCTTAAATGCCTATGCATAATATATGCCTTCTCTTCATCATCAGTCTTGTGTTCATCCATACCATATTCTGCAAATTTAAGGTCACACTGATCATAGCAATATAACATATGGTTCGCAACATGCAAGTGATGCCTTAAGTAAGGCTAGATCCTTTATGATCCTTTAGGCCACAGTAACCACTTACCACCTGGCAAACCATATGTGATTCTTGTATGATTTTAAAAATCTTTGGATTTTAGCTGAGATGCTAGCAGCAACCTCCATTTAGGATTCAAGCAGGATTAGTAGAATAATTATTTGACTTTGCTTCTAGGGGATACCTTGATCACTAATGCTGATAATAAACTACACTACCACTTAACCAATTCTGATGAGAAGAACCGAGTTAAGAACAATGATAAGGCAATAGCATCTTTGGAAGGGAAAGATTTGCTCAATGATAATAGAATGGATAATGAGAAGTTCTCGGGTAATGTTTGGAAGGCCAATGCGGAGTACCTTAGAAAAATTATGTTGAAGGAGAAGTATGCCAAGCAGCTCGGATTTAAACAGAGTGTGCACTCTGATAACAGTTTGGGTAAGACATTTGTGATATTTGCAGCTTCTGAGGGCCAGCGTGATAGGCAATATATTGCCATGCCGGTTTGTGAAGATAATAATTTTATTTTCTTTTCTTTTCTTCATCATCATCATCATCATCATCAGCCCACTCTAGTCCACTGCTGGACATAGGCCTCCCCTAATGAGCGCCATAGCGCCCTGTCTTCAGCTTGCCGCATCATGCATCTGCCAGCAGTCTTTTCTTTTCTTCAGTCATCCCTAAATGCCTAGCCATTGGTGTCATCATGTCTAATTAGTTAAGTCTGTCACCATTACACAGTATTTCCCCAAACATGCAGCTTTCCAAATGAGTTTGCTTTCACTTTCATAGTATTGTGTCATGAACTACATGACACAATACTATGAATAAAATATTATTAAACAAATGTGCAAATTAGTGGCAAACACAAACATATTGTAACTTGTATAAAAGTGATAATCCCTGCAATTATATTAAAATAAAACGATATAATTGTATATCATACCAAAATATGTACCTAAACCCATTCAATCAGTTCTAAACAAAAGTCAGTTTAAAAGGTGTCACATAAGAAATAGTTTCAAATAAAATCCTAGATACAAACTGCAATAATATAAATATATATAGCCGTGGTGGCCGAGTGGTTCGAGCAGTTGCCTGCGACGCAAAGGTCGCAATTTCGAATCCCGACTGGACCAATGAGTTTTTTCTGAACTTAAGTACAGTGACTAGTCACACCACGAGCTTTACGGTTAAGGATAACATCGAGAGGAAACCTGCATACGTCTGAGAAGAAATTCAAAGGCGTATGTATAGTCGTGCTTGAGTAACGGCGATGTACTCGCCATCTGTCACGTTGGCACCTATTATACCTCTGGCGGAAAGTGCGTGTGTGGGTATTACCTATACACCTCTGCCTACCCCTTCGGTTACCCTTGTGGGAAGGCGTGAGGATATATTATTATTATTATTACAAACTGCAAAGAACCTAGGAAAACAATAGTGATATAAAACTGTTATTTTATTTCACTATTGTAGTCGGATCCATCAAATCCACTATCACCATTTCGGCAGGGACGCCTGTATCCAATCGCAAGGTCCCTGCCGAAACCATTACTCACTTTCAACCTCTCCAGGGGTTACGCCATTATATACCGTTCGCAGGACCTCCGCTGGAGCCATATATATAAAACCTTCACCACTCAAAAAAATACTGTACACAGGACAACTTCCAGTTGTGACGTCACAAAATGGCGCTATTATTTTATTTTAATCGCATTGTAATGTGTAGTACATAGTGCCATCTAAGAAGACGCGCCCCAACAATTTCCAGTCGAGGGGGTCGCGGGATGCGGGGATTATGACCCGAGTCTATTAATGGTAGTGTGCGTGTGCACTCATAGGTAATCAGTGTGTACCGATAATACTCAAACATTAGTGGAAGGTTGCACACTTACATAAGGAAGAATAGTGGGACGCGTCTTCGTGGATAGCACTATCTATAATATTTTTTATTATTTTTATTTAAAATTATTTTATATTCCAATAATGTGACGTGTTTTTGCGTTTCAGTGTTATGTTGGTATGATTTCAGTTTGCTTGGTTGCAGATGGACAGATTGGGCTGATCCGCAATGTGGATGACGTTAGGAGTCGCGACAAGGGCTATGGTCAGCATGCTTTCAACACTTTGATATCAGAGCGGATTGGCTATCATCGAGGCTTACCTGATACGAGGCATAAGTTGTAAGTTATATTTTATTTTTCTGGGTTCGATCTCCTTCACCAAACTTAACTATTACAGCTGGGAACATCGATGTAATTACTATCAATGCTGCAGTCCTAGCACCAAGTTTACACAGCTAACTTAGATTGGACTTGAATTTTTTTCATGATATTCTTGTATAGTATTCTACCAATTGTTTCAGGTGTCGCATACAAAAATTTCCAATGAGGTTACCCAAAGCTTCGATAATCATATGCTTCTACAATGAGCATTTCGAGACCTTGATGCGTTCCGTTCACTCAATCTTAGATCGCACCGAGCTCGCTCACCTCAAGGAGATAATATTAGTTGATGATCATAGCGATTTGGAAGATTTGAATACTCAAGTGCAGAGTGCTGTCAACGCTTTGAACAGCAAGATGCGCAAGGAGGAAGAGATGCTGGAGACAAACAAGGTGGATGAAGTCGACTACATCAATGATGACAACCTGGAGAAAAAGTCGACGGAGAAGAACGAGAACTACTCCATGACAGGCTTGAATATAAGGCTTTTGAGAACTAGCAGGCGAGAGGGCCTGATCAGGGCCAGGCTGTACGGAGCTGAAAACAGCGTTGGGGAGGTAAGCTATGTTCCACTATCCTATCTATCTTTATCTTTCTTGAATATCTCCATGGGTAGCCAGGCATGAAGGGGTAGGCAGAGGTGTATAGCTAGAACCCCCACACACCCCCACACCCACACCCACTTTCCGCCAGAGATATTTTTTGGCGAGTCCATCGCCGTTACTCAAGCACGACTATACATACGCCCTTGAATTGCTTCTCAGACGTATGCAGGTTTCCTCTTGATGTTTTCCATCACCGTAAAGATCGTGGTGTGACTAATCACTGTACTTAAGTTCAGAAAAACTCATTGGTACAGTCGGGATTCGAACTTGCGATGTTTGTTTCGCTGGCAACTACTCGAACCACACGGCCACCACGGCTTCTTGTTAAAGACTATAGTAAAGCAATATTAAAGAATGACTCCCATTGTCTTCTAGGTCTTGGTATTCCTGGACTCCCACATAGAGGTGAACATGAACTGGTTGCCGCCGCTGCTTGGCCGCTTGATGGAAGGTGTGGATGGCTTTAAGATACGCTATTCTCCACGAGCCGTTACCCCCATCATTGACGTCATCAATGCTGATACTTTCGAATACTCCTCCAGTCCTCTCGTCAGGGGTGGCTTCAACTGGGGACTGCATTTTAAATGGGATAACCTTCCGAAAGGAACGCTCAAAGGTAACATCATAAAGCAGTACCTACTAATCATATTAAAAACTGATCTATGTAGATGAAGCCAATGAGGTTCTTGTGAGTCTAGAAAGAAATGGGGCTCTACTTGTATGCAGGTTTTTCTCTCTTCACTGTAAAGCTCGTGGTGTGACTAATCACTGTACTTATGTTCACAAAAACTCATTGGTAAAGTCGGGATTAGAACTTGCGATCTTTGTGTCGCGGGCAACTATCTACTTTAACCACTTGGCCACCACGGCTGTAAGATTTATGAATATTTTATATTCTATTATCTCGCCATCTGTTACGTTGGCTCTATCATCTCTATCATTTTATTAATGACAGCTTTATTTAGATCTCTGCTATACGCTGGCACTACTGCTTATAGGAGTACAGAGTTTAAAGATTAATTGTTGTTTACAGATGACGAAGATTTCGTGAAGCCAATCAAATCGCCCACGATGGCCGGTGGTCTGTTTGCTATCTATCGCGAATATTTCAACTATATAGGTAAATACGATCCGGGCATGAACGTGTGGGGAGGCGAAAATCTGGAGATTTCATTCAGGGTAAGAGCTGAAGTTTTTCACATTTTGACATTGACGTTGGCTGTCACTTGTCAATATATTTTTGACAAGTGACATACAGTTTTATTCGATCAGGTACGAGCCCTTTGAATGGCAGTAGTTTACCTGTAAATTGAATTGCAGATTTGGATGTGCGGTGGTACTTTGGAGCTGATACCATGCAGTCGTGTAGGACACGTTTTCCGCAAACGTCGCCCTTATGGCCTTGGTGATAAGGAAGACTACTTGCTCTACAACTCGATGCGCATGGCTCGCGTCTGGATGGATGAGTATGTCGTAAGTATATATTTTTTGGAATACTTAATTCTATAGGTGGCTGTGCTGGCAGAAGGTTGATCCGGTTTTGTTATGCTGCTCGCACATACATATGTAAAATACTCCGAATCCTCCTCCGAATTCCTACCATGTCACAGATTCATACCATGCCACAGATTCCTACCATGCCACAGATTCCTACCATGGCACAGATTCCTACCATGGCACAACTGAGACATAGTAGGCAACTGTGACATGGCAGTCAACTTTGACCTACCATGTCACAGTTGACTTCCATGACACAGTTGACTTCCACTTAGTTGGCTGCCATGTCACATTTATGACAATGTTTAGGACAAGGTGATTGCTAACACCCCGTCCGCGGCCAATGTGGCCATCGGTGACGTCACCGAGCGCCAGGCGCTGCGGGACAGGCTGCACTGCAAGCCGTTCAAGTGGTACATGACCAACGTATACCCGGAGATGGAGGCCGGCGCCGGCAAGGCTGATAAGAAACGGATATCCGCGCTCAACGACCCGGAGAAGAACAAATTCCAACCGTGGCACTCTCGGTGAGCACTCTGGCCCTCGCCCATTTAATTGGTATACTATTCGGGGATGAAACATCTACGTGTTCATCCAGCTATGACATCCACGAAGACGCGCCCCACCAATTTCTAGTAGAGGGGATGCGGGATAGGGGGCCACTTATAGGTAATCAGTGGTTGCACGGTGCGCAAGGTTGCACACTTAAACTATAAACCATAAGGAAGAATAGTGGGGCGCGTCTTCGTGGATGGCACTAACCTTACCCCTTGGGGACCCTAGTGAGAAGCCGTGAAGATATATGAAATGTAGATTAATTAATTAAATAAATGATCAACAGGAAGCGTAACTACACCGATTCGTTTCAAATCCGCCTGAAGAACACGACACTTTGCATCCAGAGCGCTAAGGATATCAAGACGAAGGGCAGTGGACTGGTGTTGGCGAGTTGCATCCGCACCCTGAATCAGGTAACCGGGACATTGGTGTTGGATCCATTGAAATTGGGACATTTACTTGAACATGTGATTGGGAAATAATAATAATAGTAGTGATAAAATATTTTGTTGATAATTTTCGAACTTATTTTCGCATAAAAATCAGCTGTAACGATATATTTAGAATTCAACTACGGTTTTTATTTTTTATCTTTAATAACTTCCGATAAATTCATACAATCATCTTTCGGACTGAGTATTTTAATACTCCCTTTAATAATATACTTCTCATTAGAAAAATCGTAGTATCGCGAAGTATTTTTTTGAAGTCGGTTTATAATGTTTAACTAACATCCATAGGTTTGGTTCGAGACTGATCGTCATGAACTAGTACTGGGTCGCACGCTCTGCCTGGACGCCTCCAACAACATGGCCCCCGTACTTGGCAAGTGCCATGAGTTGGGCGGCTCACAGGAGTGGAAGTACAAGGCGTCGGTAAGTTCAATCGGTCACGAGGTAAACCACCCGTGACATGTGTAAATGCACCCATGACTCCTAACTCACACCCATGCAATACGAGAATACACACTTCATTGTCTATACAAGCCGTCCCTCCTAGAAGCAGTTCTTGGTTCAGCTGTCTGCTCAAAAATAGGGCGGGGTATTACTATTACATACATATCACCACGCCAAGTCCCTAACGGGGTAGGCAGATCCTTACTTATTACATATTATAAAAAAATCCCCCGCCGCATTTGTATGTCTGTCTTCACGAGATTCGAAATTGCTGAATGGATTGTCATGCGGCTTTCACCAAAAGACAGGTCCTCTCGATGTTTTCCTTCACGGTAAAGCTCGTGGTGTGACTTATCACTGTAATCAATTTCGCATTTATAATAATTATATACGTACATACATACGTACATATTTTTACGCCGAGTCCCTAACGGGGTAGCCAGAGTGTATAGAGCGCCAGTTCTCTCTTAACTAACTTACATACCTCTTTTGCTTGGTCCACATTCATCAGTCCCTTCATATTTGCTCGTCGGTTTCGAGTACTCTTGACTCCTGACCTTGAGCGTCCGATCAATTTGATCTAGGTAGTTTCCTCTGCCTCATGTACATGTGCTATCGTGTAATAAATAATATGTTATTTTAGGCTGGCAGTCCAGTGTACAACACAGCGGCTGGTATGTGTCTGGGCGTGGAGCGTGTTCAGAGAAGCGAACCCATACTCATGGTGATTTGTGACAACCTGTCCACGAACCAATGGGACTTTGTAAAGTCCTAAACGGTACACAATCCTCAATCGACAGCAACGCAAACGTCTATGCTATATACACATGTAATTGCTATTAATATTGAATAATCTAATAAAAACTATATAGTATTGAATGTAGGATTCAAATTAACCAAATTATGCATATTTTTATAATTATATCGATATTTATTCTCTTTGTCCTGCTACGCAACTTGATGTAATCTCCCTAGCTTAAGACGGCGCGCTTGCTTTTTACAGTAGACTTAGGGTATTGATAGTGCCATCCACGAAGACGCGCCCCACTATAATTTCTCATAATTTATAGGGTAAGTGAGCAACCTTTCACTAATGTTGAGTATCGTCGGTACACACTGATTATTTATGAGTGCACACACACACTACAATTAATTGACTCGGGTCATACTCTAGGCATCCCGCGACCCCCTCGACTAGAAATTTGGTGGGGTGGATCTTCGGGGATGGCATTGTCTATATATCTGGTTAGACATACATTTTGATCTGCACCTACCTACTTATTGGTATCTATGGTCGCAAAACAACGATAAAATTGTATCTTTAAAAGAAAAAACAGATTTTTCAAATGATTCAAGGAAATATATATAGGATGCAGGTGTTTCATTGACGAGTCGTGTGTGTGTCAAATCGAAAATAGGTATTTGTTTTTAAGGTATTTCAATACTGTTGAGATTGTACGTTTTATGATTTTATTGGGCTTATTGCTTGAATTAACCAATCTTGATGATTTTTTTTTTCTTTGAATTTTTTCACTGAAACCCCTCCAGTCAGTACATATTGGGACACCAGGTTCCAATTCCAGGGGTTGGAAACCGCTAAACAGTTTAAAACGTAATATTTTTATAAACTTCTTAAATCGATTCAAGCCTCTGCGATATTCCACTGATTAAGTCCGTGTTGTTTAAAACAACTCAAAGTAATATAATATAAATAAAATAATAATATATCCTCACGCCTTCCCACAAGGGTCCCCGAATGGGTAGGCAGAGGGTGTGTATAGGCAATACACACCCTCAAACCCACTTTCCGCCAGAGGTATATTATGTGCCGACGTGACAGATGGAGATTCCATCGCCGTTACTCAAGCACGCCGATACATACGCCTTTGAATTTCTTCTCAGATGTATGCAGTTTAATATAATATAATTGAATAAAAATGAAAAGTCTGACTAAGGTAGCTAAATTGTGGTTACAGCCCCACCGTAACTATTGTCAGAAAAGACACGAAAATACCAGTGCTGGTCACATGGTCTTAGAGAGAATCTACTGTAGGATACTGTGTTAAGAACGACCTATAACATAATTAGTACAAACATATACGTATTAATATATTTTTTAAAAGCTTGTACTTCAGATACCGTCCTTTTTATTTTTGTACGTTTATTACAATTATTTTTATTAAATCGCACGTATTAAGAGTTAGTATTAGAATGGCTAATATTAGAATCATATTGGAGGAAAGTTAATTATATAACAATACTAGCAGACCCGGCCACGCGTTGCTGTGGCTAAGGTTTTTGTTATATTACATTTAAAATAAATAAATACTTACTCAATCCAGTCAACAGGTATCGCCATCTGTTGGAATCATTTGGAGCTAACAGATAATTGTGACTGTCAAATAATTGACAAACAATTTGCAACTAAATAATATTGCTACTATAAATTGAGATGTAACGTCTAAATTTAAACCCGTATATTTATATAGGAGTTTATGTTATATTAAAGTTATGTTTCGTTGTACTATCTCAATATTGTAGAATTCTCGTCCCTCAAGTATTTTAATTTGTTCGTAATGTTAGATTCTTTAGATCTCTAGTGAGTGAGACTAAGCATTCCTAGCGACCCTGAATCTTGATTGAGGGACTACCCTCAACGGTGCATTAATCTAAGTTTCTAACGGACGTTTAAGGCTTTAGTACTTCATATATCCCGGTGATACATTCAGTATATAGTTAATTACACATTTTATTAAATTAATATAATTTATTTGGGTAGTATGTGAATTTATAACAGTGATAATTTTAACATATAAACTAATTATCCGGATTTTTTCCTGTTATCAATATGGTCCTTTGTAAGTAAGATCTGTCGCCATTGTTCTGTTTTCCTCTTTCGGCCCAAACCAAGCCACACGTATGTAACTCTCCATTTAAAATTGACATTAATTGACCTATTGTATGAGTAACTAATAGAAAATACTGCGTGTACGTTTTATCTGTCGCATTCCCTCCAGAAATGGCCAAAGTATTATAAACTACCTTTTTCATATATATATATATATTAAGTGCAGGTTATAGTTAAGTGTATTTTAGTGCTGAAATTTGAAACCTTTCAGTACTTAAAACTCATACATTTTGTGATGAGAAACTTCTTCCTAATGCAGGGTGATTCTGAGTTCCCTTGCACTATATTATTCATACATATGTATATACATTTATATTTTCAAAGACTCCTTCCGTGAACGCTCAGGCTGTGGTATGGACTGCCCGTTGAAGTTTTTGACTTTTATAATATTATATATACAAGGTCAAATACAGCCAGAGCGCCAGTTATGATCTGGAAGATGGGTGAGATGTGTCAGATGGGTCAGATGTGTCAGATGGGTCAGATGTGTCAGATGTGTCAGATGGGTCAGATGTGTCAGATGGGTCAGATGTTTCAGATGGGTCAGATGTGTCAGATGGGTCAGATG
>JACCPG010000175.1:5899-55976 GCA_016069955.1 Drepana arcuata
TGGAAAGCTATAATAGATACACGGATATTTGAACATAAATAGGTAACTGTCCGTACCAATTCATCGTACTTTATAAAGATGGATGGATTCGGGAAAGTTGGAGCAGTGTGCCAGCAATGATTTGCAAAACTAAATGTTTCATGACAAACAATTTTCATGTTTCGTCGAAAACTCTAACTGTAGAAAGCTTGGGTAGTCTCTAAATTTCCCTTCCCCTGGAAGTTAGTTTTGAAACTGGGATTTGCCTTGATTATTTACCGGAATATAATTTCGTTATTAGGATTCAATCTATACAAATAGAATTTCTTCCTTTTTCATATTTGCCTAATACTTTATTTAGATTCAACGTGATTCTGCGTTGTTTGTGTGCTACGTATACACGGTACTCACAATAAAGAGATTCTTTAGTTTAAATTGCATTACGTGTATAACAATAAACTATTGTTATGCAAAACCACTCTAGTGATAACTTTAATTAATTTTGAAAATTAAAGAAGAGAAGATTTTAATTATTGATCCAGAAAAAATCTACAAATATAATCCACTTCGCAGGTTCTTCTATTGAACATTAAACGTATTCACCGCAGGTTTCGTCAGACAAAAAGATTAACATATTTGTGTAAACATTATTGGGTGTCATATACGTATATACGCACAAGACGCAGTCTACCGGCGGCTTCTATAAGACTGAAAGTGGGCTAACTGCCATATCATATTGTCAACTCATAGTGCTGAGTCATTAGCTACCCTCCCTTCTCTTTTGCCAACACTATACCTGTAACAAAGCTTCACAGTAATACGAAATGAAGACACCTTTAGGAGTTCTTCTGAGAAAGTTTTATCTGTACCGGTGATTTTAATTTTCCTCCTCTTTTTTTTTAAGCACCTTTGAGGCCGACGATGTTATAATCGGTTGGTTATTAGTTTTCTTTTTGGCCGAGCACCGTTTTTTACGTTATTTGATACTTTTCAGATAAAATTCAGATAAAACAGGTAGGCTTATATGTATATAGCAAGTATACAAGGTGACAATTTCATAAATTTCATAAAGATTTTGTGTCACATATATTCTTTTTGTGGTGAAAGTGTAGCGACGACGCAGCGTCAAGGGCCATCGAGCCGAGAGCGCGTCGCCGTGGCACCGTGTGGGCCGCATGCGCCTCAAAGCAACTCTCTCCTTTATACAATGTGCCTGGATCAAAAGCGCAAGGGATACAAACCACTCCATTATTTTTATTAACTATGTCTACATCCTGAGATGACTTCACATAATCCAGTTACAATGACATACTGTAAGCGGGTTATTCTGGTTTATCTTTACCCCTTCCCACGAGGCTTCCCGAAGAGATAGGCAAAGGTTTTACACAATTCCGTATTTAATTTAAAAATGTGAATATGAAAAATATAATAATCTAACGTACATCGTGCATATGTTTGAAGAGATCGAAAATGAATGTAAAGTACTCCGAGAAGTTACCAAAAGAGGGTGTTTATTACGCTTCTGCTTCTATTATGTAATATATGAAGCATGCGTGCGAGCATGTATGAAGAGACTGATGAATGTCGAAGCAATAGAGGTATGTAAGTCTAGAGAGAACTGGCGCTCTACTACTCTCTACCCCTATAGAGACTCGGCGTGATGTATGTATGTATTAAGAGAATTAATCTACGTAAAGTAATGAACAGTCTCGTCTCGTTTAGCACTCGTTCTTGTTTTGTGCGCGCACCTACGAATACCTACATTCCAAAAGGCGGGGTAGCAATTTTCAGAGGCAGAAATGAGGGTGGTCGAGGGGTGAACTCTCAACTATACCTTAGCAGGAACTTATGTTGTTGACAACCTAGTTAAATCCTGGCCAGCCATTTATTTCTTTAAACTTTTTATTTATTTGTACCTTTCGGAATGGCTTATAACATTTCACGAGGATACATTTTACCAGCTTTCTAACTCGTTATGCTTTAATATACTATACTTTAATTACTAGCATTAAAATTATCGTACAGTTTTATAATACATGCATAGCTAAAATCTGTATATGCAACGATGTTTTTTAAAAGGCCTTGTCAGTAATCATGGATGAAAAAATTGTTACCACACATTTGAGTAATGATTATATTTTGAACCCTCATAGCTCAATAATAAGCACATTGAAGTACTCTCTGATCCACACCTTTCATCAAACTTTACGTATTATATTTATAAGCTTTAATTCAAACATTGGCGGCGTAAAATATTACTTCTCAAACACTCATTTTATAGCGAAGGATGCTTTGGATATATTATTCTGCATTTTTGTTACAGCAGACGTAAGATTTTAAAGTATTTTTATATAACGGAAACCTTTGGAATTAGTTTGATTAATTGCACCTAATCATGACATAAACATATCTCATGTGGGTCACTAGCCTAGTATATCCCTGCAACGATTCAATCTTTAGTGCCATTGAGGAACTTTACACCACAGAGATTTTTTTTAATACTTAAATCAATTTTATCTTAAGTGAAACCGCAGTTTAGTTATAAATATCATTAATATAGATTGTGGCTACCAACTGAACAACCATTCATTTCAGCTATATACAGTACCTAATACGATAAGCGTCGGTATGTTCACAGATATCGGACGATGATCGTATGTCACTGACAACGGCGGTGTCGGACGAAGAAGATCCCGGTGAGAGCGCGATGAATTCACCTTATAAAGGGAAGCAGACCGGTGCCGCAGCAGCCTCCTTTAACTGCACCGGCGCTGTCAGGAAAGCTGGGTACGCTATTTATTATATATACATTTTTAAGCAGCATATAATGTTAAACTTAAATCTTAATAGAATCTGCGCTATTTGCAGTTTGGTAAAGAGTACAAAAAGTCCGAATTAAAAAAATCACAGTCATGCTATGGTGCATATGTATTTTGAAGTTGCCGTAAAACAGAAAAACATCGACGAGTACCTAAGTACGAATTTAAAAAGAACAAAAGTTTAATTTAAATACCTGCCTTTATCCTGCCTGTGAAAAGCTTTATTAAGAAAAGTAAGTAAAACAAGAACCGACGGAGAGAAAGGATGTCGCATACTTCTCACTATTTTCAGTTAGGAAAAGCCTACGGCGTCCTTTATGTTCCTTGAGGCTACAATTCCTCTTCCATGAATCCCAAATGACCGGAGGGAAATCTTAGCCGTGACCCATTCAACGTCGTTGCAAAAACGTATGGTATGAACAGACGAAGAGGGGTCGTTTAGCTTCGATGAGTTTTCCTTTACAAAACTTTGTTTTCTCGCTAGCATTCAGATAGCACTTGCGTTTCAAGAGCGACATAATAATCTTAGGCTTAATATAATAGTAATAAAAATAAAGACATCTTTATTTACTCACAAACGATTTGGTATTCGTGGTTTAGTGGGTGATTTTTTTTCTCTTTTTTTTACTTTAGGCAAGCAAGTAATCCCTGTCTTATGAGACCTCGTTCTTCTGTAATTATGTTATGCAATGTTTTATGTTTATCTAAGGACTGGTATAGGGTAATAATTTAACAATAAAATATTGGCAGTAAATGTTAAGTTACCTTTTTAAGTGAGCGGAGTGAGAATATATAAGGATTTTCATGAGAGTTCTCATGAAAATCGTAATTATTTACTTCCGACTAACTTACAACTCAAACATGGTATTCGCATCTCCTGTACAATGTAGCGCTTGTAAAATTCATATATTTTAATAAATTCCACAGAACATTTTACGCTTCAACTGCGAGATTTGAGTTTGAAAAGTTCTTTAGTAGCAGGATTATATACAACTTTCAGGGCTTAATATAGGAAAATCGTTAGGTCTTCGCTTAGTAGGTATATTATCGATAGTTAAATAAAATTTTCCTATTAAAATATTTTCGTACTTCACTTTTTATTATGAAGAGAACTGTTATCGTCAAATTTTAATTAATAATATTGACAGCCAAACAACGCTCATAAACGCTAATTCAGCGATGGTCTTTCAATAAAAGATTAATTAGCAGGACCTGTTTTCAACGTTCTCATTAATTATACGAAGGAAATACGCATGACGTTTACCAATATTAATGTTATTATGGCGATAATAACTATCATGAGCTTGATTTATTTATCGTACTTAATAATTAATTATCATGGCAATTGACTTCGCAAGAAAAAAAAAGTTTGTTTCTCTGCGTTCTTTAGAAAGGAGTTTTTAAATGGTTTACGATATTTCCTAACTGTGGTCATGCGAATGTCACATTAATTGTCAGTATGGAGTAAGAACGCATCTGTGTTGTTAAATAACGTAATAAACAAATATCTTGCCCAAACCCGTGCTTATACTAGGTTTATACTTAGAAAATACTACAGTATAATGAATATACGACCTCCGTCTTGGCCACCTAATGTATAACTCGCATTGTGAGTACAATGTCAAGGAGTGGAACATCAATTTCGTCGGTTTTCCGCATGCGGACAGATTTTAAAGTATCTAAGGAACGCGGCTTAAAACCCACACCCGTAAACGTTGTTATTTGGGCAATGGAGGTTCTTGGCAAACGAACTCAAGGAGTGCCAATCCAAAGAATACGATCCCTCATAAAAAGGCATTTTGTGCTCCCGTGCAGAAAAAGAGATGTTGATAAAAAAATCGACATGACCGTACTATACGCTGTTTACTTTGGCATTCTCGAACAATCAAATGACTTATTCTACTTGAAAAGGACAAATATATTGAATCTTCAAAATTGCATTCAGTGATGAATTATACCGTCCACTTGTTTAGCAAAAGTGTGCGTTTAATATATATTATTAATATCAGAAGCCTTAATTAAATATTTTTGCATTGATATTCTCGTTTCGTTAAATTATAGAATACCTTTTTTATATAAGTGAGATATTTGGGAGAGTAAAAATTTATAGGTAATTTACTATTTCATTTTTAAATCGATTATTGAAATTGTTAATTCGACTGTGAGCGTTTGAAATGTTTGTTTGTGCAGATTTTTAAGTGTGAAGAAATGGCTTCTCCGTAAGAAGCACCAGATTGAGTTGGCCCGAAAGCGTGGCTGGAAAGGCTACTGGGTGTGCCTTAAGGGCACCACACTGCTATTCTACCCGTGTGATTCTCGCGAGGGCCGTTCCGTGGAAGCAGCTCCAAAACACCTCATCATTGTGGACGGGGCCATCATGCAGCCCATTCCCGAGCATCCGAAGCGTGATTACATATTCTGCCTGAGCACAGCCTTTGGCGACGCCTATCTGTTCCAAGCACCCTGTCAAGTAAGTTGCTATTACTTAACTATTCAAATCACTTATTCAAAGATATTTACCATCTGAGGACTGTGTTCTAACGTTAACTGAGTTATGATAAGTTCAAGAGGTAAACTTACATACATTTTTTAAATTAATTTTTTTTTTTTGAGTTTGATTTTCATATAGGTATACCTTTTTTTTGTATATGTTCACACATTCGTACCCACAAGGGTTTCCATAGTCGAGCAGAACAAGAACACCTTCTTTTTAATAGATATGTCAAAAAAGATAGAAGGAGAACATCGAGAGGAAATATGCATACGTTTGAGAATAAAATAAAAAATGTTAATATGTGTAGTCACGCTTGGGAAAAGGCGATATAATCGCCATCTGTCACGTTGGTACTTTAACTATATCACCGGCGAATAGTGGGTGTGTGGGTATTACATACCCGCATGAGAGGCGTCTCTCGAGTACGTCTTTACAAACATACGTCTGTGAATTTCATCTGGAATTTCTTCCGTTTTCTTTACTATGTTTTCCGCCACCTCAGAGGTTATGGTGTGATAAATAACTATATCAGTAGAGACATGTGAGATTGCAAAGTCTTGTAAGAGACTAGTTAGAATACTCAGCCACTGAGGCTTTTATCGATAGTGTTATTATAATAAATTATTTTTGCTTAGATTGAACTGGAAAACTGGGTGAACAGTATACACAGCGCATGCGCTGCTGCATTCGCCCGTCACCGTGGCAAGACCGGAACTCTTCATCTGCTCCAAGAAGAGATTTATCGTCTCGAAAAAGCTATTGAGTCCGTAAGTACACCTACTATGATTATAAATGCACAAGTTCTTGTGAAATCTAATGAATTTTCATGTAGAGATTATTAGCTGAAATAACATTAGGTTATGTTTTAATCCAAAAAAAAAACTACGAATTTAATCAAAATTGTGAGTGAAACCGCGAGGCATGACTAGTACAACAAATTTCATCTACAAATAATTTGTATCCTGATCTAAGTGAGAGGTACCAGGCTTAAGAAATGTTATTTAATTTTCTTCTATTTTTATTTACTGAGACAATTTTAATTACATTGTATCCTGATAATGAGAATTGAATATCACTCTTTCCCTCAAGGGTCCCCGAAGGCAGAGGTAGTGGCCCCACATCAACTTTCGACATAAGATATATTTTAGGTGCCAACGTGACAGATGGCGTGTCCATCGCCGTTACTCAAGCACGACTATCCATACGTCTTGAATTGAATGAATGAATTTCTTCTCAGACGTATGCAGGTTTCTTCTTGATATTTTCCTTCGCCGTAAAGCTCGTATTGTGACTAATCACTATAGTCAAGTTCAAAAAAACTAATTGGTACAGTCGTTATCCATTACAAACAAACAAGCAGTCAATTTGGCAAACTTACAATCAATCATATTTTTTATCTTTATAATAATCGTGCAATCGACAAAGCAATCTGAGGTTTCATTACAAAAAAATTGTCACTTTCATTTACCGATGTGAAATGTGCTGAATCTTATATTGAAACTCGAAGTGTGTTCATAGAAGTATTATCCTCTTCTCGACCCCGACTGCGCATCGCTTTGGTTTGAACTAACAAATGTATTGTTTGAAAACCATCAATAACTATCTTGCGAAAAATTTCATTACTCTTTTTAGCTGGAATTTTAATCGAGATATTTTTTTATCATTTGTGAAAATTTGACATGTAAACATACTTCATGAATAACATCTTCACGCTGCCACAAAAGCCACCGAAGGGGTAGGCAGAGGTGTGTAGATGGTACCGGCATACCCACTTTTCGGCGGAGGTGTATTTAGGTGTCAACGGGGCAGATGGCGATCCATCACCGTTTTTTAAGCGCGACTATACATACGTCTTTGAATTTCTTCTCAAACGTATGAAGGTTACCTCTCGATGTTTTCCTTCACCCTAAAACCAGTGGTGTGACTAATCACTGTACTTAAGTTCAGAAAAACTCATGGTACTCATGGTACCCATGACTCATGGTCGGAATTCGATCATTGTAATGCAGGTAACAGCTCGAACCACTCGGCCATCACGGCTCTATCTATATACAATTAAAGACATATACTCTGAACTATGTTATAATTATATTAGAACATAAACTACGTAGCTTTAAGACCTAAGTAGCTCTTAGAGGGTAGAATGCCACTAGTTACGAAACGAGGTTATGTATTAGTCGCATACATATGTGAGTGGGGTGTTGGCGGGTGGGTGGTGGCGGTGTGCGGTTTCGAACGTTCCTCGTGCAAATCGCGCCAATTTCTGACCCGCACCGGGTGACCGCAGCACGCATCAAAGCCTTTGTGGCTGCCTCACACTACTACACACATGTGTATGGCGTGTGAATATCTATCCTGACAGTCATGTTTGCTATTAACTGTACGTGGCAAACGAATGAACTGGAGTGGAGTCACGTCGTTTGACAACGTTGAAACCAAAGAGTCATTATTATGGCTATACTATTGTTTGTCTCAGCACACTTGACACAGAGCTATATTAACGTCTGAATTTATGAACAGTGTTCCATTTATAAGTAGGGTGTAAGAAGGTATTCCAGACAACTAACACATTCTATTATATCTACGTATTTTTGAGTAGGATATAGATGCCTAACAATGTCCAAAAAATTTATCACTTTCAGAGACAAAACCTCTACTCAATTACAATCTCGTATATATCGGTAAACCCAATTTATAGAAATTCTTTCACAATTATCCTCGTATACGTGCGACGCTCACGTTTTATGATTGTACATAAATTCATGGCAAATTCTGTTTTGGCCAAAAATAATCAATGTGCTTTATCATCTGTAAGGGTTACCACAGCCAGGTGTGGACTTATGAAATATTCATAACATACGCCATCGAACGGGCGCACGAGGACCCTCCTGAAACTATTCAAAACAGTATTATACCGCGCGCTACTCTTGCGCCTTTATTAAGATTATTAAAGTTAATTTAACGATCTAAAGCTATTTTTGATTCGTTGAGATGTATTTGTCAGTAATAATGACTTTATTTACTTACCATAACAACAATTCACAATATGTACAGAAAATAGTTAAAACTAACTACATAAGTAAATACTTACGTACTTATAATTGTCGTACGAATGTACGACAATTATCAACTTCATTATAGTTTACTAGCGGCCCGTCCCGGCTTCGCACGGGTGGACGTTTATTTTTTAAACATTTAAGCATAATTTTTTTTTCTTACAATTAAAATAGCCTATATTAGTCAGTGATAATGTAGCATTCAAGTGGTGAAAGAATTTTTTAAATTCGGTCCAGTAATTTTTGAGCCAATTCCTTATTACCATACTTAAATACAAATCTTTCCTCTTTATAATATTAGTATAGATTGACATAATTGTAATTCCAAACAGGATCACAAACTGAAACACATGGCAGACCTACAACAGTCAGTGGTATCTGACCCGGAGACACGAGCTCAACTTGCCGTGCAAATGCTTCAGTGGGAGGAAAATTTAGAGCGTCTACATTGCGAGCAGTTCCGACTGCGCTGTTACATGGCCAGCCTTCAGAGTGGAGAGTTGCCCAATCCCAAGGTAAGCTGGACACAACGTGCAGTTCTATCTAGCTCAATGCTTGATAGTTGTAGCATTAGATCAAGCACACAACTATGAAATAACTTAAGTTAACAACTATGATATACTATTGTTTCTGCAACTACGTTTATTATTATTATACATTATCATATTTTTCAATATATGCCAACGCAAAATGTGCTTGTTGGTTTGTCTTTTTTTTTCTCGAAAATATTTCGATGTCTTTTTTACAAAGATTCAGATGAGCCGAAGAAAATTCACATTTCCTGACACTACAGTTCTTTATTCATTGTTCAACTTGTAAAATAATTCAAGTTTTTCTTAAAAAACGTTTCAGGGAGGCACGAGTAAAAACCTAGTAAAACTGTTTTAGATTTTTCCCTGTAAGACAATATGAATGGAATATACAGTTGTCAAGTGATATCATCAGGGTGTCAGTGGCAGGAAATCAGTTGGTTCCTCTATCGAATTGACAGTTCCGTTGACCGGGTGCGCTGGGTTAGAATCTGTTACGCCTCGACCCATGTCATGTCGAGTCATAATGCTCTTCCACCCGAGTAATAAAAGATGCTTACAATTTCGCAGTAGAATAAGTCTGATTAACGAGTGTATGAATATCCTTTTGTTGTATAGAAACCTCTCTTGAAAATAAAAAAAACCTGAATAGGGCGCCCACAAAGAAAGACAAGTCATATTTTAAATTGCGGCGTTTAATAGGGCCTGATGAGAAAGGTCAGCGCTTATTTACATGGGGCATTTACCGCAGTCGCTGCTGACACACGTGTCTCGGGGGACAAAGAGCACGTTGAACAAGCTGGGCGTGTTTACGGTGTCGTCGTTCCACGCGTTTATATGCGCGCGCTCACCCTCGCTGCTGAATAACCTGCTGGCAGGCCGCGGCGCCACCAAGAGGCGCGCGCCGAACCTCTCGCGCTCCAACTCCGCTTCCAGTCGCCGCTCTATGCAGGTAATCATCTGCTACCAGCTATTACCAGCAACTTCGTCCGAATAGAGATCGCCAAGAAATACCACATATTATCAGTCAAGTGTTCTACTTACCAACGATATTCCTACGCACCTAATAATAATTCACGTCAACGACACCTCTACAATTTCAATGGCTCTTTTAACATATTCAATGTGCAGGTGCGTCCACAGATTTATTATAATGTGATTTTAACTTTTTATATATAATAGCTATAGACAATCCCAAATTAAATAGTATGAGGCCTAACTGCTAAACTGCTATTGCATATTACATGCTATTTTATGAACATCGTTATTATAAAGAATTGGATAGTGAATATAATTATATCCAGTACATTCTTGTTTCCGTAACAGAACTTACTCTTTAACGATAAATACATTTTGACATCTTACGTATCGTGAAAATTCGTTAAAGTAATAAAAACAGTAAATATATTATGTGAACCTATAAACTAATGAACCAATTAAGTTTCAATCTTATTAATTATGGAGAATGAAATACGTCGTGTCAGTGATGGTAGAAATTACGCTCTTGAATTAGAATCGCTTTAAATTTGCGTGCACCATGAGTCTCAGAGCCGTAATTCTAGTCGTCACGAAAAGCGACTATTACCCGCTGGTGCTTGCCACTGACTGCTGGTCATTAACTATCATTGTTTCTTGAACAAATTGCACCTGACTGATGTCGTTATAAATATATTTATTTAAACGTGGTTCCTACTTCATATATAAATATATATCTTCATGCGTTACCACAAAGGTCTCGAAGGGGTAGCCAGAGCTTTACGACACCCTCTTTTCGTGCCTAAGCTGGCGCAATGCCGTTTCTCCAACATTACTATTCATCTGAATTTTGTTCTCAAACGTATATGGGTCTCACGTTGTTTCCTTCACCGCAAAGCTCGTGGTGTGATGAATGACTGACTTTAAGTTCAAAAAACCCATTAGTAATGTTAGGATTCCAACTTGCAATCTTGACGACTAGTCGGAACTACACTCCACGGTTCTACACTATCTTTTTCCATCACGTTCCTAAATTAATATGCTAGTTAACACATTTCTATATTGGTGCTTATTAAGGCACAATATGACGTACCTATTGAATCTATCTGTCGACTCCACGGATTCATTATGCTTAAACCCACCTACCATTAATGATTAATCCCGTGTGGCGATTAATTTAATAGGAATAAGACGATAGACACCGTACCTCTGGATTCGAAATAAGCACACATTTGTAACAAATAATATTTGACTTTATGCTTTAAATTGAAATGGAATTATATTTATTCACAAAGCATCGTTGATTCTTTATGAAATCAAAGATAAGGAAAGAAGGCTTTCCGATTATTCTGAATTGAATTTTACTCAACATCTTGGAATAGTCATTGTCGCGTATTCTTTGTGTATGGAGAAAAATGAAAATCCTTTGTATTTTCTTTCTCTAATTCTATTTTACTATAATATAAACACGTCCATCAATGTCACACAGAATAATAATACATAGGATATTAAAGTAGTTGTTCGATACATATTTATTTATTCTTTTATGTTCAGATGGCGTGATAGAATCATAATCGCATTTTTATTTAATTATTAAAGATTTTCAAATCTTGTCTACACGATTTAGATAATATAATTTTATATTAAATAATAATCAGGAAAATTATTTTGTGAAATTATCTGCTGACTACAACCGGTTTATAAACATAATTTAATACATACCCTTGTGTATCAAAAATGAATCCTAAAAAATGGTCGCAGTGGCCGAAGGGACCAAGTAGTCGCCTGCAATCACAATTTCGAACCCCGAGTGTACCCTACTGTACTGTAACCTACAGGCTACTATCGCATTTCTCGCCATCAATGGGAAATTCTACCCCATACCTTAGAACAAAAACCGCGCGGTTTCAATAAAATTTCCTCTCGCGAACGCTTAAGCTGTGGAATGCACTGCCTATAAAAAGTTTTCTCAGAAAGTCCAGCATGGCGTTCTTCAAAAAGGGTGTGCACATATTCCTGCTAGTATCGCGCGAGCGATATCTGGTGTTGCAAACGCCAATAGGCAGCGGTAACTGATTACCATCAAAGGGACCGCATGCTTGTTTGCCACCTTAGTGGTATAAAAAGGCAATACCAGAAATTATTGCTGGCGTTCATGCGTTCATCTTATAATATAATAACCCAGATGTCCCGTGAGGATGGCGAAGCAGCTGTGCGAGTATCTCTCCCAGAAGGCACCACCGCAACTGTCGGGGTGCGCGAGGGCATGTCCGTCGAGGAGTTCCTCGCAGGCGCGTGTGCCCGCCGTTCACTCAATGCGCTCGAGCATTTCGTCAGGGTCAAGAAGCGTAGAGATATGGAAGACCACAATTACTTCGTGCCACACCGCAGTGACCTGATCGAGACTTATGTAAGTATTATTTGAATTAAAAACACTCTCGTCCTAGCCTCTTTCTTCTTAAATTCTTGACCCATCAGAACACAACACTGTATTACATATAGTCGTATCCTATTGTCTGTATTCAGTTCTAGATGTGTACTGCGGCTTCATTGACTTTAAATCTTATTACTTCTGTAGTAGCAATATCTCAATAAACTGAGTATCTAATTCAAAAACATTTATATATGTTTTACATTGAACTCCTCCTTAACGCCTGGAGCGATATTTAAGATTTTTTTGTGTGTGTTCATCATGGATTCGAGAATGGTTTAGATTTATAATTGGACATTTTGTTAGTTGAATTGGTGGCTCTGCGATCGTGTTTCAGGAAATTTATTTTTTTCACCTAATCGAAACTGAGCGGGACAGTTACATACAATCATTTTTCAAATTTAATTAGTTGTCCATGAGATTAGCGATGTGTAGATTATTGCCAAGTGACACGTGCTACACCAGAGGTACCACTCTTGCCTCACCGCTGACCTTATTTTGGATAGAGTCGTTATGCTAGCAGTATATGATGCTCATGAGTTTCTCTTTTGCTAAAATTTCTCATCCTTATGCAGCCATACTCACGCAGAAATACTAATAACTGCCAAGGAAAAGCTATTTACCTAAAATTTTCCGCATGATGGAGGTGATGACATTTAAAAGTCTTGTAGTTAGATACTATTTATATTTTTTCTTCTTTGTTTACACAATTGATTCATTATTTACTTTCCTTCATTATCTTTCAGTTTCTGGCTATAGAGGCTTTTATTTTAAATTTCTACAAACGAATAATCGCTGCGTACGTTTAAGCAAGTCGACTTATTACATTAATGGTTATTTCTTGATGCTATACACTCAACGGAACGATTTAGTTCTGGCTCTAAAATATTTTTACGCTATTAAAGGTGACAGAATTTTAAAACAAAATTTAATTAAATATTCGTAGCATGTGTTTAGGGGCCTGAGTGAATATAAAAATGTTAATGTTTTGTGACCGAGAATGACGTGAGTAGGGTCTGACAGCGTCTGCTACCTACTCGTACGTCGCAGATTTTCCATGAAGACATACTGTAAAGAGGTAATCAAAAAGTTATATTACTCCTACTTTAGGATTAAGAAACAGAATAACTGCAAAGGAGTTAAACAGGTCTATTCAATTCCTATTATTGTAGCGATATCATATTCTATTATGTACTTATTTTGGCATACTATAAATATTAATTTGCTGCTCCTTCAAGCGTTGTCTGCTAAATCTTTACCAAAATAGATCAATTACAATACATTTTCTAATCAATATCTATCTAATTGACACGTCTTGTTTGTCCAAGAATGATGTAGGTTCGACAGGGGATGCGATTACTACAGTAACAAGTAATCCGATTGGACCAACAAAAATTGGTCATTTGCATTCGTGACCCCTATATATATTGTAATATATATTGCTTGGGTTTAAAGAGTGAATTATATAATACTATGTGCACACTTTGAAAAATTTACATTCGCAGTGTTCCGAATCGTTATACTTTAGTGTTCAAAGTAAAGTTCAAAGATAAGATTATAAAAACACAAGACATGAATATGTATGTAATTCGATTTATAGTTTAATACTAGCTGTGCCCGCGACTTCGTCCGCGTGGAATTTAACTAAAAAGGTATTGTTCAGTTTCTTACAATGAAGTTACTCCTTATTACATCAACTATCTGCCAGTGAAAGTCCCGTTAAAATCGGTCCAGCCATTTCAGAGATTAGTCGGAACAAAGAGACAAAAAAAAATGATTTTGTTATATATCCATATGCATTTAGTAAAAAGCGGCTATTTTAATATTACAAACAGACACTCCAATTTTATTTATGTATATAGATAGGCATTAAGGTACGCAAGAAATCGTCTGTAATTGGATGTTTTCTAGAAATTTCCTCAAAATTAATGGCACAAAAGTCAGTGTTATTTTTAAAACGAAATTAAGTACTAAGGCTTAATTTATTTTAATTACTCTGACTTTTGCGTTTCGTTCCTTTTTACCTTCCAGATACAAAAGTAAGAAAGTGGGTATATTATTATTCAGCATTCAATGTCCAATTTGCGGAAATCGCTGCTTTATTGGGTAATCTTGTTCAAACTGATACGTACTTTTACCTATCGACTTTTCCACATACATTCACGGCTTCCCTAAATAATCTAATAAAGGTCGACCGTTCCCATCTTTACCCTCGTACAATTTTATTATAGCAGGAAAATAAAAAATGTGTTTCGAACTTAAATAAAAAAAATTATATCTTCACGCCATCCCACATGGGTCCCCGAAGGGGTGCAGAGGTGTAGAGGTAGTATCCACACACCAACTTTACGCCAAAGATATATTTAGGTGCCAATTTGACTGATGGAGAGTCCATCAGTCCAGCACAATTTGCAGCAAACTGCAAACGTATGCAGGTTTCCTCTCAATGTTTTCCTTCACCGTAAGGCTCGGGGCGTGACTAAACCTCTGGACTCAAGTTCAGAAAAACTCATTGGTATAGTCGGCATCGAACTTGCAAACTTTGGTTTGCAGGCAGATACTTGAACCGTTCGATAACTAGTTTAGCGATCTATTTGAGCTATTTGACAATCTGTATTTATATACATTTTGTAAAGCTGCGCGGTACCAAATCACTTTCCTTCCGCGAACGCTCCGCCTGTGGAATAAGGTTTCCGTTGAGGTTTATTCAAGAAGGGTGTGAAAAGATTCCTGCAGACACAAACCCTGGCTATGTATAAAATTATATGTGTAATAAAAGTACAATGCATACGCGGACAGTTTCCGACACTGACACTGTATGTGCACGAATACGGCTAATTAGCCATCTATGGCACTCAAATCTCTGCAGTGATCTTCATAATTAGTTTCAGGCCATTCGAATGCCATGCGAATAGAGTGTTCTTTTATTCCCTCTGTAATTATTAAGCAAAAGAGGTCTGTAAATCTAGAGAGAACTGGCGCTATACTCTCTCTGACTAGCCCTTGAGGGACTTGATGATATGTTATCAAACTCGTCCTCGACTTTTTTTAAATAAAGCAGCCTTCTTTTTGTAGGGTTTTTCTACCATTAGAGCATAGTATATAAGTTTTTCTTTCTGTATAGCTGCACACTCATGAAGTGGTAGAAGTGTGTGCCAAGATCCTGTATCAGGTGGAACTGCAACGGAATACTCTTGAGCAAATGTGGGGATTCAGTGTTGAGGCTGAGCTGATCGAGAACGCTGAACGGCAAGATGAGCTCTGCTGTTACGTAAGCAGGGTCGAAGACAAGAGTGTTGCAATGCAAAACGGTAATTATAATATAATTTTTGTTATCCAAAAACAAACAAAATCAAAATCTTTTATTATACACAGTGAAAAAAACACTTATTGAACGTCACAGACTAAATAAAAACCTGTCAGGAGAAGAAACGGCGAAACTAATCATTCTCCTACTCGTCCTACTAATAAATTCACATTTATGATGTGATTGTTTCTAAGGGTGTATGGACTGTTACTCAATTATGTCAGAATGGCTGAATGGAATTAGATAAATTTTGTTACACAAGTAAATTAAACTAATTTGGGAAAACTTTTTTGCTTGATAGAGTAGTCATTCATGAATTTCGCCATACAAGTTTAATAGTATGTTTGCCTCTAATATTTGACAGTAGGTAAATACAAGAGATTACAAGAAAATTTACATAGTAAATACAGGAATATTAAATCTCGATTGCTTCCCTTTTATGACAGCTCGCATCGCTTTAAAAAAGTAAAAACAATCAATCTAGGCTTTGTGTTGTTTTCTGTGCCAGGTATAATCAAAGGCGACGAGATAATGGTGATCAACGGAGCGATCGTATCTGACCTAGATATGATGTACTTGGAAAGTGTGTTGCAAGAGGAACTCTCCCTCGTTATGATGATGAGGTATTCATATACTATACCTTATTTGAAGTAATTTTATTGCTTGTTCAGTCTGTGTTAACTGAAAAAGTCCGTTCCACGCAAAGGTTTAATAAATAAAATATTTAAGTGAATAATGAAACAATTGGATAGGCCCTGACATCTGGCAACTTAATCAATTCCACGGACAGCCACCGGAGTTAACTGCTTTTCATTAATCGAACAACCCCGCGAGGCGCATTCGTTACCATCGAATTAGAATAAATCGTTGCAGCGAAGTGAAAATCTTGCCTAATAGAAAGGGGTTGTACTCTTTTCCTGTTTGCCGGGAGGTACATTCAGAGCACGTCTGAACAGGAAACTGGCCGGGTAGCACCTAATAAACGGAAGTTAAAACGCTCAGTGCGCTCATACACCTGACCTTTTGCTCGGGCCTCGGCGACAAGTTTAGCGAGGCGCTGTGCGACCTACATCCCCGCGTACCTGCTCGCGGCGCTCGCTCGCGCGCCCATTGTCGCCGACCGCAATCAAGCCTCTCCACGTCCATATTACCGCGCCACGGCCGCTCAAATAATGTTCCCAACAAATGTCATCTCGAAACGAGCACTCGCAACACGATATTATTATTGTTGTCAGTTGTTTCATCCCGACGTTCATATAAAGCTGTTGCGGATTTAAAACGGTCGCCTTTATTGTCTTGTTAGCTGTGGTGAAGTTTACAGGAATAATTAAGGCATTGCGCTGCTAATATTAAGATATATTTCTCCTCCTTTGTATGTACGCCGGCGAGGTCTAAGTTAATGCTTATTATAAATCCATTGTTAACGAAATTCTACAAGTAGCATAATATAATAAGTTATTCTTTGAGCGATTTAGAGTTTAAAATTGAATTCACTTGAACCTTCGAGTGGGTGCATTTAATTATATTAAATGTAGCGAAACATTTCTAATGAGTCATAACTCATTAGAAATGTTTTATGAAAAGGAATTTCATAAAATTACTTACAATTTCCAGAAAATACAGTAGTATTATAGTGCAATGTGTCAAGTTTTCAAATCCAAATCTGTTGACTTTATTTGAAAGCTTGTAAACTACAAGCTTTCAAATAAAACAATTTTCAGTATAAGTAAGAAAAATATAATTCTCGCAAATTTCTTTGTCCACATATTGGTCAAAACAGTCTCCAAAACAGTTTTTCTTTCTCCCTCCGTACCTTCTAGTAAAAACTACATATGACTTAAGAGTAAAGCTAGTTTTATAATGTAGTAGGTATTATAAGTTATTTAGTACTTGGTTCGTTTAGTTGGGATAACTATCAAATGTTATCAATTAAGGAATAATGGAATAGAGAGAGTAATGGGGTCCTAATGTGGTCTAGGTCGTCTCGAACCGAGCCTCCGGAACTAATGGGCGTGATGCGCGCTGCCACGGACGATATAATCGACTCGCTGGTGTGCCCGCCACCGCCCAGCGACCCGCCCGTCATCTCCGACGACATGATATCCGGACTCATCGTTCCCGCACCCGCTTGGAGTGAGTATACACACACAATATCAATATTATGTAGCAAAGGCGTGGTGGCTGAGTTATTCAAGTAGTCTCATGCAAATCAAGATTGCGGATTCAACCCCGGATAGCTGTGTCGGTAGTTTTAGTTCTTCACACCATAAGGTTAACGGTGGAGAAAACATCGTGTCGGCACCTGCATATGCCTAAAAATATACTATATAAGATCAGGCCGTATTCAAACACACATAAAATATATTTCATTAAGCGTACATGTCAAAATACCCAGTTTGTATCACTATATATTAACGAACAAAGGTTACTACATTCAATTCAACATCGCGATATATTTTATTATAACAAGCCAAAATTGTAACTTTGAAATAAATGTGATATACCTAAGCAATAAAACTCAATATTGCATTAAAAAAATACTTCCTCGTGATAAAATAATCACATGACAATGTGTACAATATACGGCTCAATAATTTTTATTTTTATTTTTTTTTTATTTATCTACACACACATTAACATCCTTACAGTAGGTTTATTTTTTTTATTTATTTACTTAATATTTCAGTTAACTCAACGACATCATTAATTTCTGTGGTGTGCATTTCGCTTAGTAAGGAACTCTTCAATCTTACGTTTACGTAATACTTGGCATCGTTTCCAAACCACCCATAGTCTTCCTTTTTGGAATCGTGGCTGTCAGCCAGTTACTATCTTGTGCATAATAAAATATATTTATTCAATGCGGATTATCGATCTTACACAAACTTCAACTGTCTACACCAGAGGTCAAAGCCTCTTTATTGGGACGTTTGTAAACCCATGCGTTAAGGTTTTGGATTTTAATAATGAAACACGTGGTTTGCAGAAGTTTTCAGTTAACGTTTAATTACTCTGTATATTATCATTGATCAGACATTGTTTTAATAGATCTGCTGATTATAAGGCCAAACTAAATACTTGACTCAATCCCGGCGAATGTCTACGTGTGTGATGATTGCCAATATCAGCCTTGTATTTTATTGATGTTTCATTTGAGAGACAAGTCGATCTTATTTCTAAATTATTTGATTGTATTAATAATATCTAATATGATCAGTATCATAATAAAATACTATGATTGGTTTTAAAATGCAATTGCCTTGTCAACTACCTGATCTAGTATCCCAAGCTCATAAGTGACTGTGAAGCTCTAAGCCACGGATTTGATGTCCGCTTGAACGGTTGTGTGTTGTCCGATGTGCGAAAATATACAACGTATTTTGAATTGAACGTATTTTTTTTTAATTATGATGAATGCGAGTAGATTTATTTACCTTATTCTATCTTTATTTATAAAACTTATATATAGTTTTCTAGCTTCTATAGAACAAACAATGCATAGTATGAAACTAGGTCAATTTGTATGGAACTCCCAAGGTATTATTATTACTGCAACAAAGAAAGTATTTTTACCTGACTACTGGTTAAAATATTCGCCAAGCGTATAGTATAATGTTGCGCCTGGCTATCCGACTGTAAAAAAGTGTTGGAGACATATTAACAATTCAAATTTGACGCTATACAAAACAAAAGAGGAGCGACAATATCTAGCCGTGCTACATATTTTATCCATAACTGGGTTACGTCGCAGGGTGCAACTTTACCAATAATATGATCACGGGCTAAAAATAGAATTTCCCTTTCAGGGGTCATGACGTACGAAGGAAACAGATTTATAGACGTCTTATATTATACATGTAGCTCGAACATTCTTGAACTAGGATTGTTGTTAGTTTCTACGTCATACCATCGCAATAGATCTGGCCCAGAACTTTTAAACCTGCAAAGCTTTCAAGGCTCGTATTGAAAGCCTAAGCGAATTATATTTTTTCTATTTGTTATACAATAGAAGAATACTTACGACCTAATACCGGGATGTTTAATACGACTTTAAAAAGTTATCAATTCCTTGCATATATAGCTCTAATATTGTGAATGTGGACTGATTTTATATTTATGTACATATATCCTCACGCCTTCCCACAAGGGTCTTCGAGTGGGTGTATAGGCTGTACCCACTCACTTTCTGTTCTGCATTATTTTTACAACTATTATTTTAAACTTATCTTATTTTAACTTATTAAGACGAAGCAGGTGTTTTTTGTTTTATAGAGCATGGTTATATTTCAAATGTATTCGACAGGAATTTGCAAATATATACCTGATGTATGCTTTTATTTAACGTAAGCTTTATGTATACCAGACATGTTGTGAAGTTTACAAATAGGATAGGATAAAAGATAAATGAACTTATTATACGCTAGACAAACGGCAAAGAAGCGATGGCGAATGGCTAAAGAAGATGAAGAAAAAAGATAAATATTTAATCACACACAATAACATAAATAACACATTGTTCCGATCCCACAGAGCATGGGATAGTAGGGCAGGAGAATTATGTATCCCTACCTTCATTTCAAATACACATGAGTGAACGGCGCATGAGAGTTTAAGCCGGTATAAATTAGAACATAAAGCAAGCTCCTGTCTTAACCTGTACGTATTTTGAATCTCAATATACGAGGGATATTAGCTTTCACTTATTAAACGTTTAATTTGATCGGTGAATCGTGTCATAAGGCCGTTACACATTGTTTTCAAGTTATTACGTAACCTTGTAACTTTGCTTTACTTACTTTATACCCTCACTTCTGCGTAACTACTAACTTACCTTACATGTACTTATTATGGCTGCTAGTGATACATATATAAATATTACCTATTAGGTAATATTTATACCCATAGTTTACATAACGTATCCAAGAAGAATATGGTGAACGATATTAACCCAAACCATATTTCTTTAGCAATAAATAAGGGTAAATGATCCTTGACCTGTCTTTACGTAACTCAAATGAATGATATGAGGTATATATATATATATACCTATATAACTGTCGATATCTTTTAAATTTTTTCATTTTGAATAACATTAATCCGAAGTATTTTCTTAGTATTGCTCTTGCATCGTTGGTTGCTTCTAGCAACATTTATATTGTGTAGAATATGAATATACACCGTAGAATTTTATTGAGAGCAAGCGATTTGAGTGGTTGAGAGTGGTTGAAAAGTGTAGTATTTCCAGCGCTCACATGTCATGAACACGAGAGGCAATTACGATGACGTATTGAGTCAGCGAATAGTTGTTTTGTTCCGTGATGAGTATGAAAGCATTGGAGCGATCTGACGAGGCCTGCATTGACCCGGCTGACTAACAATGCTCACTCAAAATACAATCGTATTTATGATATTCTTGCCTAATGAAAATTTTTATTTCCCTCTTTTAATGACGTATTCCGAACGCGTGAACCGGAAAAGGCTACGATGTGTTCACGTTATAGCAGCTCTCTTTGTGAAAATTTCGTATTTCATTCATATTCCTCTTTGATTATATATTTCTGTGGAGAATTAATTTTCTCGTTCCTGTTTGAACGATTTCCACATGATTTTAATAAAGCAGTCAGTATCGTACATTTTAAAGGAGTTTTTTATTATGTTATTGTAATTTATTAACAATTGATAATAAAACATTCTGGTGGCAAGAATTTAAATTAGTGTTGTAGTGTTGTACTAATTTAAGAACTAAAATAGATGTTTTCTAAATGAAGGCCGTGACCCTACCTGCGGCTATGTGCCGGTGCCCGGTGGCATCTCTGCAGCTTATAATTGTGGGAAACTTGTCCATAACGCGCACTGTTTGAAATTTTTTCTTCGTAATAGTGTAAATTCATAGTTAATTTTATTTGAAACGAAGAATAAAAAACGTTAATAAAGAAAACAATGTACATAGCGAATTTGTTTACCTAGCTCATTCTGCTACGTTTTTGTACTATACTATTAAATTTAATCCAAATCTGAAATCCATGTTCAAACAACCGACAAATTTAAACTGAACATTTGCGCATTCGTTTTAGCTCATTTCACCGCAACTTTAAAACCATTTTAAATCTTATTTCATTGTACTTGGATGGGTGGCCGGCCCACCCATCCAAGTACAATGAGATGAGATTTGAAGATAATACGGAAAAAGTACAAAAAAATCAATGAAACTTATTTAAATCTCATCAAGGTTTAATCATTGTCAAATTAATATTCCCTTTTCATGTGTGCATTTTCAGTTGACTTCACATAACTTTTCTGCTTATAGATTATGACCAAACTTAAGCAATAAAACTGTACTGAACTGGACGAGACTTGGACTGTTCGACGGAACTATTTCTTGTAGTTCTATAAGAAGTTACTGAATTGGCGAACTGTGTGAGCTTGTCCTACCGCCGAACAAAGTTCATCCTTCATAACAAGTCCTCTGCCACTTTAATAAACAAATAATGACCCTACTAGATACTTTAATATTATACAACTACTGGTTGTATAATAACAGTATGCAATAAGTTTTGCATGTTGCCTATTTACAACTTTTTTGAGCACGATAGCTACATAAGCACTTTGTATGAGTATTAACGTGGATTTTTTTAAACTACACAGCTGTGCAGTGTGGCATTCATAACAATTTAGTCCAAAGTATTACATACTAAAGTATTATATAAGCACATGAATTTCCTATCCTCTTTAGCTTCGTGCATACTATTTATGTTAGCGTATTAGGTGTTTGTTTAATAAACGCGATTCACATTAATTAAGGCTCTAACTTTATCTCTCTCTAAAAGTATCACATTTATGGTAGTCACATGTCGCTAATAGAATTCTTAGCGACGCGTTATGGTAGTTAAGTATCGTCGTTTTAGTGGACTTCGTACTTAGGTTATGGCAGTGAGAGCGTTACTTATCAGCCATGTGATAAAGTAATTTATCGCCGATTTAACGATGATCCGGCAACAATGAAACGGAATCTCATAAAATATCGTCTGGGGCTGTCCCATAAATATGATTGTATTAATACAGGACAAAAAAAGCCTCTTATGTCTATTTATTACACCCTTTGTTATATAATCGTCATTATGGTTCTAAGTATAGTGATTGTGCACACCCCGTGCTTTTCGCGAAATAAAACATCGTGAAAAACGTGCATACGTTTCAAATGGAAATCAAGTCGAGCTGTCGCCTACCCCTTGAAGAACCTTGCTGAAGGGCAATTAGAAGTGCCTCCTTCAATTTTGATAGAAATTGCAATTGATTATACACATATTTTGCTTTGTACTTACCATGAAACGATATTGATTGCGTTTTCGATTAAAGCCAGGCGACTAGGTTGACTATTTACGACCGTGACTATTTACCTCAACCCTCAAAACTGTTTTTTTTTTATTATATTTATACCTTCCTCACGAAGCAATATGTTTATTGATGAAAACCTAATGACCATACGTTTGGAAACTTTTGAGCTCATCGCAAAAAGACAATCTGTTAGGCTACTTGTTCTGTCTCCGAGACAATCTATATTGGCCTTGATTTATCAGAAGCTAAGTGGATACGTTTTAACATATTGAGGAACGCAAATTTATCTTTAATAACACTAAATCCATCTTTCGTATTTGTCATGCTAAGGCAATAATCCTTCGTAGCTTGTACATTAAACAGTCTGTTGAATGATGGAATTCGAAAAACTTTTGCAATTTCTCAGTTAGTTTACTTTCCGCAAACTGTCATATAAAATGGTTTATCGTGTTACAGGAAATGTTTTTGGCTTTGGTGTTATTTCTTGATTTCACCAAAGGTAAGATTTTGGTAAAACTTTGTGAACTACAATCTTGTTGATAGGTAGCTATGCCCGGGGGTCACCAATGCGTTTTTACGTGGGTGAACCCGCAGATTCCCGCAGGATCCCGGTTCCCACAGCAGTAACATATAATATAATAATAATAATAATATCCTCACGCCTTCCCACAAGGGTCCCCGAAAGGGCAGGCAGAGATGTATAGGTAATACCCACACACCCACTTTCCGCCAGAGGTATATTAGGTGCCAACGTGACAGATGGCGAGTCCACCGCCGTTACTCAAGCACGACTATACATACGCCTTCGAATTTCTTCTCAGACGTATGCAGGTTTCCTCTCGATGTTTTCCTTCACCGTAAAGCTCGTGGTGTGACTTATCATCAATTAGCAGTAACATATATATTAGTTTTTCTACTAATACATAAATTACTGCTCTTATATGGATACACATCCTGCAACTGACCAAGGGCTTCGGTGCTATATCTTTCTGTTAAACCTTTTTGTAATCTAATCAGTGATTCCTGCAATTAGCACGCGGAGTTGTGTATGTAAAGTCGTAATAAGTCTATTTACATCGAATTTATGCTTATACCTGCGTTTGTGCCCGTTTAAATGAGTATTTTGTCGACAAATGTGTCTTGTCAATAAAACAGATTGCATTAATCTCTTTGACTCATTGAATTCAGGTTACTTTTGTATGTCTCGGGAACGGGATTTTCTTGGGTCAAAGGGGTACCTTTGTCCGTGTCCTTTTCTATATTTTTGACAATGTGTATATATTTAATGATCATCTTTTGAGTAATTGGGATGAAAGCGTCATAAATAAATACACTTTCGTAATTATAAAAATAATATATCCGCACGCCTTCCCACAAGAGTCCCCGAAGGGGTAGGCAGAGCTGTATAGGTGCTAGGTACACACACACCCATTTTCCTCCAGAGAAATATTATTTATAATATTATTTGATTAAAATATTATATACATGGAGTTCACGTTTCCTTAGGATGACCTATGTATTTATGTATGTCATTGTCTAGTTCCCATAAAAACATTGCTTAATTTGGGACTAAGTCAACCATATTTTGAAGCTAATAAACTGTAAGTAGTCGCCAAAATATATAAATAAAATAATTGTATTTATTTATTTACACGTTAACATCTATTATTACAGGTTGGTCCTAATACAATAGTCCAGCACAATAATAATATTTTTTTTCTTACAATTAAAAAAGTCTATAATAACCAGGGATAATGTAGCATTCAAATGGTGAAAGAATTGTGCAACTCCTATGCATTGCTTCTGTAAATTTCTTAGTTCGCTGAATACGTAACTAAGCACTACTACTACTACTAATATACTATATAATGTGAATGTATGTGCGTTTGTTCCCCTTTCACGCAAAAACTATTAAGAGAACGGAATTACTTGAAAGTTAGCACAGACACAGATTATTAGTCGGAGGGACACAGGGTACGTTTTATAACTGAAAAAAAGCTACATTTATATGTGCAGCTTCATATAAATCTAGCGAGAATTTTTTCTTCACCGTAAAGCTCGTGGTGTGACTTTACTTAAGTTCAGAAAAACTCATTGGTACAGTCGATATTCGAAATTGCAATATTTGTGTTGCAGGCAACTACACCAACCACTCGGCCACCACGGCTCATTTAGGTAGATATATTTAGTTATACATTTTATGCTTAAACAAATAAATGATTTAATACGACTCAAAACTTTAATGAATGTCAAGTCACATTATGTAAACAAAATATGATGTACAACTCTTGTAGTTGTCCATAATATATAAGATATAAGTGCCAAGCCCAAGGGACCACAGCATGAACATATTTTATTTTTAGCTACACATAATTTATTAGAAAGGGGCCTGGAAATAAGATTTTGAACGAAGTAGGAAGCTATTTTGTCTTTCACGTAAATAGTATTTTGGTAATCCTTTTATGTACCTTTTGTCTGAATGGAGTTAAAAGGCCTCTTGCTTAGAAAAATATCGTTGACATATGATTGGCTGTGTACTTAATAGTGTATATGTTGTCCAGGTAAAGAACTATATAGTCCAGAGAATGAAGCACATGGTGGCGATGCTATGAACACTGGTCCGCCTAAAGTCAGCTCAAGGACAAACTCTTTTGAAATTGAAAATCTACTTAAGGTAAGTAAATATAAATGAGAGAACGCATTTCTTGGTTTCGTATACCTTTATTGTAGCCCTCTGCAAGTTATTCGAGTTAGTTCTTTATTCTTGGAATAACTTAAACGTTTATTATATTCCCAAACCCGCATGGTAAAACCTTAATATAATACCTCCTTGAAGACAACAATTGCCTCTAGAGAACCCACCCCTATAATTCATATCACCTCTTCTGAAACTGCTTTTGTGTTACATAATGAGTATCGATATAAGGAATCGTTGGGCCTGTTCCATTCCATGTACTCAATTTCAGCTTAAATATACCCTTTGTGTTTAACCCAGTTCAGACATTTTAGTTGTTGGAAGTGTGCGTTAATTGGAAATTAAAAAACTGGGCGAATTTATTCACGAAAAACCGCTCAGACAATTTCCTTAACTTCGCCTTGCCCGAAGTAATAATAAAAAGAAACTTGGGGTGTATTGAATTAATCAAATGGGATCAGTTATAAAATAATACTTCCAGTCATTCGTTAGCCAATTAAAATACTACCATACCTCGCCCGAATCAAGTCAAACAACATTTTATTTTGCACTTATTACCGATGCCCGTGAGTGTTAATAATGTTTGTACACAATATTTTCATATTGCATGCAGAGTTCTGCAAGACGTGTTCAATTGATCATATAATCGATTGATTCAAATCTGAAATGGGTTAAACACGACGAAAGCATGGGCATGTCTTCTTGTCAGAAATACTTTTAATACAACACATAAGCAGTCTAACGGGGTGGGTATTAACTAGAAGTGTGGACGTGTGCGTGTGCGGCAGAGCGCAGAACAAGTGACGGGGTGGTGTCGCTCACCGACGGAGACGCGCAGGGGCAGCCCCACAGGCAGTTCGGCCAGTGCCGCCGCAACGCCTTCCAGGCACCTGTCAGATGCAGACAAACTTAGGAAGGTGCTTTTAGAACTCGTCGACACTGAACGCGCTTATGTCAAGGTGAGTTACTACTTAAAAACGATAAATTTATGTTTTAGTAAAACTAATTACCATCGAATGCCAAAATTATTAATTTGCAATAAAATACATAATTAATAAAAGTTAACAAAGTCACTTTGCGCCGTATGTATGTACGCTTAGATTATTTTACCTGCGAAACGGATTTTAATGCAGATTAATTTTAATGATTCGAGAGGAAGGTTCATACTGTACTGCCTAAAGGCAGAGAAGTAATCATACATATAATGGTATCGCAACTGAAACAGCTTGTAAAATAATTATAAAAGCTGGAACTATTATATTGAATTGTCGGGCTAATTAAAAGTTTAAATTGATATTATGAATAAGGCAATGTAATTCTCATTTATTTTATTGAAAACAACTCCGAGTAGGGTTGTTTATCGCCGTACTTCCTAAGATTGTTATCAAAGCTGCAATTTAATATTAACTACTTGAGAAACTTGCTAACGTAAAGCGTATAACTTTGCGACAATAACTCGTGTAGTTGAGGAGAACTTGTTAACTGAAATAACTTCAGCTACTGATTGGTCGGTTGGTTAGTTCCTCGCCCGAAGTAGATTATCTCTTTTCAAAGTTGAAATTGTCTTAGGTCGCTTGCCCATATTGTAGCAATTAGATAGCGGAGAGAAAAAAGGTGATATTTAAAGATTTATTCTGTATAAATATTCAAAAGGCATAAAAGTTTTGATGGATTTATAAAACCTATTTAAAACTTTCCACAACTGGTCACACCTGCGAGACTGTTACTCTGTCGCCCTCCGATTACATGAGATATAATTCAGAAGCGGGATGTTTCGTTTATAGCATTCTTTGAATCAATGATGACTAATTTGCATTCTGATATTGTGCTCTTTATGAAGGTATTTGAGTTTTATGGATATTTAAGGCTACTTAAAGCAGTGTGCTTGAGTAACGGCGATGAACTCGCCATCTGTCACGTTGGCACCTAATATATATCTCTAGCCGAAAGTGGGTGTGTGGGTACTACCTATACACCTCTGCCTACACTTTCGGGGACACTTATGGGAAGGCGTGAGGATATATTATATATATATTATTATAAAACAGTAAGAAGTTATATTATATATTATAGTGGACATAATATTACTCACAGAACCTCAATAACTTATTGGAGAACTACCTAGAGCCTCTGAAGAAAGAAACTTTTTTATCAAACGCCGAGATCAATGCTCTGTTCGGGAACATTCAAGAGATAGTGACTTTCCAAAGGCAGTTCCTTCAAAACTTAGAGGAAGCGCTTGAGGCGGAGCCCAACTTTCATCACTTTGAATTTTCCAACCAATTTAAGGTACCTTAGTACATACTTTACTAACTTCTATTAGTCATATGCTGATATATAAAGCGCCCTAAATTAAAAGTATTAATAAACTGTATTAATTTTCAGAACGTGCTCTTTGCAGTTGGAAGCGCTTTCCTTTATTACGTTAATCATTTTAAATTATACAGCTCTTTTTGCGCTAGTCATAGCAAAGCACAGAAAGTTTTGCATCCCAGTAAGTGTTTTATAAATCATGTACATATCCACAATATTAACTGTACTTAACAAACATTAAAACATTAATTTTTACTTAGACGAAGGTAATCAAGCTCTGCAGGAGTTTCTGGTTTCGAGGAATCCAAAGCAACAACATTCTTCTACGTTGGAATCGTACTTAATCAAACCAATTCAACGGATATTGAAATATCCTTTGTTGCTTCAACAATTGAGAAATTTGACTGATGTTAATTCTGAAGAGCATCTCCATTTAGTGGGTAAGGAATTGGTATCGATTTGATTTGCTCATCATGAACAGTGATGGCCATTTGGCGATTTAGTTAAGTAGTCACCTGAAAATGTTATATTACAGGTTCAAACCGCGGCGGTCTCTACCAATGAGATTTTTCAATAAGACATGCTTGCCTAGTACTGATACTTAAATATCTTGTCACCACAGCTTTTCATCGAACTCTTTTTTAGCCTTAAATTTTCTCATAATTTCTGAATTAAAGTAAAGTGATTTATAACACCGCGAGCTTTCCATTAATTCTCACAGGCGGGTATAATTAAAGAAGAAATAGGGTAGATATTAATTTATGTGTTTGTAATTACAGAGGCTCTGAAGGGTATGGAGAAAGTTGCTGAGCACATCAATGAAATGCAACGAATACATGAAGAATATGGTGCTATATTTGATCACTTGTTTAGACAACACCAGAAGTCTTGCAAGCAACCTATAGATCTAAGTCCTGGTAATACATGTTACATTAATGATGACAATAATTTGAAATGCTAGTCGATTTTTTTTTTATTAATGTTAAGCCTTAATTTCAGGTGATTTGTTATACTACGGTGGAGTAGAATGGTTAAATATTTCAGACTTTTTAGGAAAAATAAAGAAGGGATTGGAATTGCACGCTATGTGCTTTGTGTTTAAATCAGCTGTCGTCTTCCTCTGCAAAGAAAGACTGAGACAGAAGAAGAAGCTAATGGTTAGATTATAATATTTGTATAGTAAATTATACGTAGGATTCAAACAGTGAAAGGATATTTTCCATCAGTATGATCAGTAATTAAAAAATTATAAAATATAACCATATTGCTGTTTTTTGCAATATACATTTCAACCTATGGATATTCCTCAAATTACTTTTTTATTGATAGTTAGTGTGAATTGTGTGGTGCGATTTCATAAAATGTTCGTAATTGCCCTTCAAATTCGCATATGTATTGTTTTTTATAAATCCTTCAAAACGTATCCGAGGGTACAAGCATTTGGTTATTATAACCTATGGACGCTTGTAATATAAGGAATATGCATTGTTGATGTTCCAAGTAATCGAACTACTTGGTGATTGTGGCAATATGTTACTTTCATACATACAATGGTTCTAAACGTAACGTGTTTTAACGTATTTAAGATTTAATTATATATATACACGTGTATATTACGTTATATATAAAGTTATCCCAATGAATGAAAGCACTATAGAATTAAAATTACAACAGCAAAACACTACTTCGCACGTCATTACCAGCCCAAGGCTTATGAAATCAAAAATGTATAGACTAATTAAAACCTTTTTGTAGGGTGTATCGTCAAAGAACAATTCAAACGAAGTGGAAATTATAAGATACCAAGTACTCATACCTGTGACAGAGGTGCAAGTGCGCGCCTCCTCTGCCAAAGACATGGACAGTCACTTCTTGTGGGAGCTGATACATCTCAGGAGTCAGCTTCAACGGCGCTCTGAAAAAGTATACGTTCTTTCGAACAGGTTGGTAATAAACCTCTTTTAAGCTGGAAAATATTAAATAACACGTTGGCTCCGAAAAACATATCTACACCATTAGTGGTCCTAGTGGGAGGGGGTTAGCGGGATTCTAACCCGCGACCTCCAGTTTCGCAGTCAGAAGCTCTAACCACTAGACCAGACGGTCGTCAAATAGAAATAGAATAGTTTGTGAGAATGTTAGTGCTTCTTTCACGCACAAACCAATCTCTAATCTATCGAATCTCAATATCAATCTATAATAATCGAAATCTAGTACACATATATAATGCAGTTCCGTATTGGGTTATAAAAGGAGAGGTATGTGACAAGTTTTCAGCTTGCCTCAAATACCTACCCAAAAATTGGTGCCAGCTCTCGGACTATAACATATAGGATATGTTATTCCAAAAAAAGCCTGAGCTTATGAAATGAACAATCTACTAATGAAACCAGATTTCACGCAGGTTCACCTCCGGGACTTGGCTAGTTGAATATTAGCACACTGATATTTTATTGATATTTTATTTTGCAGCACGGCGGACTTCCGCAACGCATTTTTAAAGACGATCAGGCAGATTATTCGCGAGTCGGTGCGTAACATGTCTCTACCGACCACGCGCCCTGCGCCGGCCCCGCCCCGAGCGCCCCATGCCCCGCACACTTTAGAAAGGGAGAGGCCAAAGCACCAGGTATGTTGATCATTCCAAATATTTAATCATTATGCCTGATGCTACAATTACTTACATTAACCATCATCATCAACTCTGGTCATAAACAGGTACCACTCACTAACTCACTCTCTTTACATTAACAATGTACATCATTATGCACATATATATATAATTATGTAGATACATCTAATTATAAAGTATTTTTCTCGATTAACTTAAAATTCTATACGACCCATTTATTGCAATAGTTTTAACATGAATATCATTTTTGAACCATCATAGGTCCAGGTGATGCAAGGATCCCAAACGCTTGGTAAAACTAAGAAACCCAAAACTACCGGACAACGTCTGTCCGCTGGAAATATTGAGGTACGGAAATACTGTTTTACGAAAATAAAAATGACATTTGAGCACAAGGGTTTATTTGCTATAGTATATGGTTTAATGAAAAAAAATTATAGGTTGGTGATTTATCTCGGGAGAACTCTCAAGACGCAGACGAGCCTCCTCAAGAGCATGTCCCTGATGAGCCGGCTTTCAGGCAGAGGAGCAAAACACTCGGCGATACTACAGGTCATTATTATCTTCTAAGTACGACATTCCACTATTATTATTACGTACTGGATATTATTAACATGTGTGCAGACTAACTCATTAGCTATCTACATTATCCAACCAGATCAAGCAGCGTCGAAGAAACCATACTTTAGACACGCATATCTAATTATAACCTTGTTTGTTAACTAACGATGCTTTTCGCTGTGTGATCACTAACAGAAGGTAGTACTAAGCGCGCGCCGCCTCCGCCTCCGCCTGATACCGACAAGTCAGACCCCGGCTCCAAGTCAGAAGGTGAAGACGAACCGCCGCAGCCACCCGCCAAGCGAGGGTTAGGCAGAACTCCCAACCACCTCACTCTAAGGTACCAACATATGTATGGGTCAGCATCACAGACACACTCTACGTACACCAGATCAGTTGGTCCCAGTCTAGTCACACTGGAACCCACAGGTCAATCACCTGTGCCAAATCGACGTAGGTTTGCTTGTTATTACTCATACATATGTCACTACTGATGTCAGCATGCCATTTCTGATTCGATACACTAATAACTTTGTTTGTTTCGCAGTACGACTTCGACTTTGAGCGCAGGCAGTACTGGCAGCCAAGCGCGACTTATCCAGTCCTCCCACCAGCCAACTCAATACCAACCCACTATGGTCAAAGAACTAGGTAAGCAGGAGTCTCAATCTCTCAAATCATCTCCAGAGAAAAAGAGTGCATCAGGTGCGGAAAAGAAAATTAAAGTAATACGATCATGCAGCGGAAGCAGTATCAACAGAGATCGCTCGCCCAATCGATCCATGGATCATACTTCCCCAGATCGTAATCGCGTTACCAAAGTCATTGTTTGTAAGTCTCCAAATAAATCTAGCCTTAAGCAAACTAAAACTCTACATCGATCACCTCGTGGGAGCTTCGATCAATCGAACCAGAGCAAATCTCCAAGAGGTTCCATTGACAAGTCTCGGTCACCGCAACAAAGCTTTGACGGCTCCAGATCCCCTCGAAATAGTATAATGAAATCTCGAGAAAATAGTATTGATAGGTCAAGGTCGCCGAAACCTGCCCCTAAGAAAGGGATAATGCGTACTCCACAAGCTAGTTTCGATAGATCCCCTTGTAAGTCACCAAACGTAAGCCGAAGGTCGTCCAAATCGAGCGGCGAGAAGCTAGCAAAGCTCGGTACAAATTCCTTAGACAGAATGTCCCACTACTCTCAGTTAGCTAAAGCTGAGGACAAAGCTATGAAAATGGGCATAGTTGTTTCAAAGTCAACCGAATCGATTGCAAAGGCTTTAGAGCATCCCACGTGCGTACAGTGTTACCTCTCTGGGAAGAAGCAAAGTAAGCCCTCCTAGCATAAGGGGAAGGGCAAGTCCCCCAGGTCTCGCCGAAAAATGCTTATGTCGCAGCCAACAATGCTGACCTCATCAGATCGTAGTAGCGTGGAAACATTAGACGGTACCTCCCACGAACGCGCTTATAGCTCTCAGTCGCGTCACCATCCTATCAATGAATTTGATCAAATACATGTCTAAAAAGACAAATCTAATTATTATAAAACATAACCTTGGACATGACCTGAATACATTTATTACTGATTAGCTGGAATTTCAATAATTGAAAGTAACATATTTGCCATAGGCATGGAATTGATAAATACAATTTGAATTGACCCATATTGAAACGAGGCTCTCGTTGTTTCTCTTCTGACGCATGTGCCGACGTTGTTGGCGGAATATACAAGGAACTAAACACATTACAGCTGGATTCTATGCAGAACGTGATCTCTCTCGAAATAGGTAAAATTTACTAACGTTCAAAATATGCGTATACGTCATATACCGTTTTAAAAATTAAACCGTATATCCAATATTCATTATTCCTATTATATCCCCAATTAGGGTATTATATTATTAGGCAACTTATGCAACTCTTATTGTCAAATAACGGAATAAAGTAGGTGGAATAATATTAACCAATTGAATATATAATATACTTATAAGAATATTAATCGTATTCTAATTGTAGGTAAATCCAAGTGCTAAATGTTACATAATAATGGCTGTGGTATCGTACTGATTAATCCTTGAATCACTTGTATTATATTTTTTTTATTTAATTTAAATTTATATCGATCCTGTTATATAAAGTATATTATTATTATTATGTAAATTGCCATGGATTTGTACCATTAATTATTAAGTCTTCCATTTCAAAATACCTATAAGAATCACATTAATTTATTTATGTGTCGCGTATCTTCTGTATGTACCTGCTCAATTAAGAATTAGGTTTATAATTTTTCTATTAAGCACAATATGGTTGTAACCCACAGGTAATTTAGCGATACTGATGTATTAGAGATTATTCGTCTTATCATTGTTAGATATCACTTCAAAATAGTATCAATGTATTTTCCCGAAGGGATAGGCAGAGGTGTAGCACAGCACTGTAAGAATAAGTACGTAGAACCACTTTGCTGACATGTTTAGGAAATGTTATTCATATAAAGTAGTTATCCATTTGATCTGAAAGCTATAATATTATTAGGACCTAAAAGTAGAATTAATAAGTAGCTAAATTTCAAAATATATTACTATTTCTGTGTCACAAAATAATAACGATTCGATAGGTACATATACTATTATGCATTCCTACTCATGCATGCGAGTTTGTAGGCACATTGAGTTTAAATAAACACTTACGTCTTTATAGGTTTATTGTCGACGTTCTTATTAATAAAATTACTATAAGAGTTATTACTAATAACACGCGGTTAATATACTTAGTAGTTAACGCTGATCTTGATGCACCTCGTATATGTATATTAACGTCAATCGTATACCTTCATAGACATATATTATTACTGTCATATACGTATTACTACCTACTAAGTATAATATACTTAACGCAATGTAATAGCTAATATGAAACGTAGCCAACAACACTAATCTTGTTCACGTAGTTTCATCTAACCTTAGTAGTCGCGCACTTCGAATTTCTGTCGATTTAGATGGCACCTTTAAAACTGAAATATTGTGCAAAAAGTAGATTTACATTTGGCAAATAAAATACCTATTGAGTAAGTTAGTTTTGGTTCGCCCCACATTCTCAAACTACTTATATTTGTCAAGGCATCTATACTAAAGTAATAAGTAGGTACCCGCTTGAATGTTCGATGATAATGTTGACCGGCATAGAAGACCCCTTTGTACATCTGCTCAGCTTCTTTACTGTTTTGTTTATTTTGATTATTATCTCGGGAATATGCGGCCGTTCGGTTCGGACGCATTCTACCGAGGCAACGGAACTCCAACAACATTCATCAAACATTCAACTCTTTTCGCGAGCCCGCGAATTCCTGGTCAAACAATCGGTACTGCCTACCTATCCAAATTCCGTTGTCACACAAGCTACGACCTACCGAAATGTGAATTATAAAGAGTTCGGTGTTTGGTGTGTTGTAGGATCGCCCGTATGGAAACCGCGCGACATGTTGAGCGAGGCGGGCGCGGGCGGGGCGCCGGCGCCCGCGCCCACCACGCTGCCGCGCTCGCAGCGCCCCGCGCCTCGCGCCACACATCTCTCCGCCAGCCGCAAGTCGCTAGCGCCGGATCATCGCCACTAGTCGCTTGGCTACCAACAGCTTGCCACCAGCGCCGAGGCCCTAGCTCTCCCACATTCCTAAGGCCCCTGCTAGCCCTCACTAGCCTTCAGCAAGGTCCCTGCCGTTTAAAATGCCCCACTTGTCTATAACTACCATTGGTATTTTCCTATTTTTTTTAATACAGATTCAAAACTGAATACTTGGTATTTTGAACACGGCTATCTCGAATCTCGTTTCTTTGTTTAAGTTTGTAAATATTCTGAGTGAGAGTTTGATTTTATTTTCATTAAAGCTCTCCTAATTTATGATTTCCCATGGGTCTCCAATAAATAAATTAATAATAAGTTTAACCATAACTTGAAATGACTTAATTGGAAATTAAATTTTCGATATGATACTCTTTCTTTCAAACATATAATATTATTTTAAATAAGTATCTCCATCTAAGTACCTAGCTAATTTCTAATCCTCCAGGCTAAACTGCCTAGTAACTTACTTGTAGCTTTATCTGAAACCCTAACACATAAAGCGTTTTTCCTTATGAATGCAATAAATACTCAATACCTACCCTGACTAAGTGGACGCACAAGTTCATAAACAACGCATAGGATAATTTATATTAGCCTTTGAGCTTGTTCAATACATTAATATTGTGTCACAGTGCAAAATTGCACATAAGCAACTTCATATTTTCAAACATTTTAAAACAACCATCTGTTAAAATAGAGTATGGTAAATTGGTAACGTAAATATGATTAGATACTAAGTTTTATTTGTATTATTGTTAGACCTACGTGGAACTTTAACCTAGGTAGGTTCATTTTATAAATAACACGAATAAAGACAATATGGCTAAGAAGTCGAGGACACGAGTAGAATTTCAATAAGCTTGTCGTTTCAGCAACTTCATGTACTCTATTATATGGATTAATTTCAATATATAGGCGCATGGAGTTCACTGGACAATATTAACAGTAACTTATATCATTTGAAGCAATATCATCTTAATGTTTAGTAACCTGACCTTAGAATGCATTTATGTATTAATCTACTCTTTCTGTAGTACTGAAACGACTTATCCACCTATGACTTTCTTCTTAAGATTTAATAGTTGAACGCGCCACACTCAAAATACGTGTATAAACCTTTGTGCCAAATTAGGTACCTCCACACCCTATCCATGCTTCGTATAAATAAATGATCGTTATCGTGTTAACTGAATAAATATATCGTGAGAGTAGTTAGCTGTAATGTATTTGCGTTTCATTTTCACATTGGCAATGCAATACTCACTACCCTAGTTCAATGCACACACCAATGTACACTAGGTAGTTTTGATAATAATTTCTCTTCGTGATCAAATTCGAAAGTTCTATCATAGGCTAGGTGAATGATAATGACATGTATCCTAAACGATTAAGTTTTATAATTCTCTATATAATTAACAAGGCATATATGATTGTTTTGGTATAGTTAATATATTATAATGAAATACTGTTTGATGAATACTTGGAAGTCTATGAGTTGAACGAATGAAACAATTATAATACTATATCGCCGGTTGAAAGCATAATACATACGTACTCGTAAACATATAGATACAGATGTCCTACCACTAAAATATATGTTTCTAACATGAAGAATATAGCTCGTTTAAAATCGATCAACTCAAAGATTTTTTTGTGTTCTTGATATTTATTTTATGAGCGTAACTGATGTTACTTTCATATACAAATATACATTATTTATATTTATTTAGATAATTGACTACTTGTTTCTAATATTTAGAATATTATATATAATTTATAATTGCGACCACACATGATAATTTCAGATCTTATTATTTACTTTTGTTTTGTAATTTGTCGAAATAAAACCTGTTTATTAATATACATATGTTAAAATATTCGAATTTAATAATTACGAACTTATACAATCAATTTATAGATATTATTATACTAAGAAAATATAATTAATGAAGTGAATAAACAAATGTGAGTGAAATATTAAATGAAAATGTGCTCATTAATTGCGATTGTATTTCATACTTCAATGACATTTGAAAAGTAATGTAGGGACATGAATGAATATTTAGAAAGACTTATTGAAATAAAATACGATGGTAACAAATGTTATAATAAGAATTGATCCTTAATTATTGAAAATTGTATTGTTTGCAGTTTCGTTGGTTGTAAAATTGCGTTTCATTGTCAATGTTTAGGCGTTATATATAAATATCTTCCACGTAAAAAACACAAAGTGTCAATACGGTCATTGCCAAACTACTTCATAGAATAAAATTATTAAAAATTATTTCCAAATATTATGCAACACTTACGTGCAGTTTTATTAAGTATAATTTCTTAGTAACAAAATATATACAAATTACCTATTTACAGAACTTCCATCGTTAGTCAAAATATATCCATCTAGCCCAGAAAGATATGTCTTTAAAACTCAAGTATCGTATCAAATAAATATTATTTATTGAATATCTGGAACGTAGTACCTATACTTATGGAAATGTTTTTAATGCTTATTTTTAAGATACTTTAGTGTTAATATAGACATAGCGAGAAAAGAGGCGGTTAAACACAAAGGCAATTTTCCCCTGTTGATTGAACTTTAATTATAAGTGCCTTCACTTCTTCCAATCTTGTGCACACGAGTGATAAGTTTTTATAAACGAATAATCATTTCGGAAGTATTTTGTCAATGGCTACAGGAAGATAAATTCCGTGTATCCTTTAGTGGCTTCCAACAATATTCCTCCATCGTATTTATTTTGTTTGTATAAGTATCATATATTATGTTAAATTCTGTGACACGTACAGACATTACTTTTTATTGCTTATGAATAAATATATAATAAAAAAAGGAAATTGTTTTTCTTTACGTCTTATATTTAGTACTAGCTGTGCCTGCGACTTCGTCCGCGTGGAATTTAACTAAAAAAATATTGTTCAGTTTCCAAAATAAAACTAATCTAAGTTATTCCTTTTCAGCTATCTGCCAGTGAAAGTCCCGTTAAAATCGGCCCAGCCGTTTCAGAGATTACCCGGAGCAAAAAGACAGACAGACAAACATTTTATAACATTTTTTGGTGTGTGTACCGTGTATACATCCATATGCATTTAATAAAAAGCGATTATTTTAATATTACAAACAGATACTCCAATTGTATTTATTTGTATCGAATATTTCCATATTAACGGTGCAAACGTGACTGATGGCAAGGCTATCACCGTTACTGAAGTACGCCTATACGTTCCTCTCGAAGTTTTCCGTAATCCTTCATACCACCGTACACTTTCTCATGATGTACACCTACATTACTGTTATAGTAAATAGTATAAGAGCCGTGGTGGCCGAGTGGTTCGAGCAGTTGCCTGCGACGCAAAGGTCGCAAGTTCGAATCCCAACTGTACCAATGAGTTTTTCTGAACTTAAGTACAGTGATTAGTCACACCACGAGCTTTACGGTGAAGGAAAACATCGAGAGGAAACCTGCTACGTCTGAGAGAAGAGATTCGAGGCGTGTACGCAGTCGTGCTTGAGTAACGGCGATGGACTCGCCATCTGTCACGTTGGCACCTAATATACCTCTGGCGGAAAGTGGGTGTGTGGGTATTACCTATACACCTCTGCCTACCCCTTCGGGGACCCTTGTGGGAAGGCGTGAGGATATATTATTATATTATTATATTATTATATATTATTATAGTAAATAGTCGGTATACGAACTTGCAATCTTTGTGTTTCAGGCAACTACATGAACCACTCGACCATGGCTCTATTGATCTAATGAAGGGAATAAATAACAAGCCACTGTCTTTGTTTTAAACAGGATAGTTTGCTTTTGTAGAATGAGATCGGGAAACGAACAGCAGAGGCAGTGGCGGATTTACCGAGTCGGAGTCTAGGGCGGCTCAATTCATAGCCAGCAAACTTTTTTATATTCTACTGAAATACAAAAGATTCAATTCTATAAATTTATGGAAAATAATGTATTGATATGAATTTGATATAGGGTAATGAATTGTACAGGAAGGTAAGTGTAAAAAAAATGCCAAGCTGAATATCCTAAGGCCAGAAAATTTGATAATGCATCACTGAGCTGAGGTATTTTATATTAAAAAACGGTTTCAGTACAATGTGTTTATTCGAATCGTACATCGACGTTCATAAATCAAACATTTCTGTGTATCGGATTCAAAATCTTAAAATTTGCTAATAAAACAAACTAGATTTTTCCTAAATTGATATGAGTGAAACATCCAAAATATAATGAAGTATGTATTTACAAGGTAAGTTTTAATTATCACTAGGCAGATACGCAATATATTATCTTCTTTAATATTTCACTGCCTCAACGAATTCATTAAATAGTACTTATGCATCTAAATTTTGTTGGCCTAATATTTTTCAACATATCATAAATTAACTCGTTCTTGTTAAACTATTCACTCATACCATGCGTTTCCGTGAACATCACATCTATGGAGCCCTAAGCGCTAAGATAAGTATGGAAAGACTTACTTTCGTATTGTAAGAAATACTTAAAATTTGAATTAATCAAGTTTAAAATATTAGCATATACTTTTATAAATTGAACTAATTAATCTAATAAAATAAATAAATTTATTTTCTTTGGTGTTAAGGAATATATTACCACTAAGAAACAAAGTATAATTCATATATGTTTACGTCTCTAACATTTATTTTTATTACAATCACATGAACTAAAATATATCGCAAATTAATCGTAGACTAAAGACAAATTGCCGTTTCATAAGCAAGATAAAATACACCTTATTGTAGACTATTATAACATAAATTGGAATGTATCATGCAAACATCGCAACTCTGATGGTAGACAATATTTCAGGATTGGGAAGCTCTATTTGTGTAATATTTATACAGTAAAATTATGATCCAATCTAATTTTAAAACAAATTAAAATATGACTATCTAACGTTAAAGGAAGATGTATGTATAATATATCGTTCATACGAAATCATGTGGCATTGGCAAGAGGTATATCTGGTGTGTGCCTAAAAGCTGCCAGTACAGACAATCAGTACCTCACAGAAGCTGATATTGTCTAGCTGATTTTATTCTGGATTCAGCGGAATATCAGTAGTTGTAGTATCAGTTATAAATTTGGTAAAAAATTAGAACTGAATTATTCAATCTCGAATAGATCAATCTTATTAAGTTTCTTTTTTCTTATATTTGTTTTTTGTATGGCACAAACTGATTATTATTAATTACTTTTATAATTTGAAACAATAATACTATACATAACATTCTTTACTTTATACTTACTTTTGACTTTAATGAAATTTAAAAAAGCTCGTACATATACATAATGCCCAAGAAATAGACCTTTTTATTAAAAAGGACGTTAAGATACACTTAATAGTGCGTATAAAAAATTATGCAATTTAATATAAGAATGTAAATCGTAGGTATTTAAATTGAGTTGTCACATATTTCTTTGTTTTATACATTCGACGATTCACACTTTGAACGTCATGTAATTATTTTTTTAATATCAACTAGAAACGAAATAAAGTATTCCATTTGTTTGGACAACCTGTATAAATGTACAGTTCTTATAGACATTACATTTATTACAGCCTTGCTCTTGGTCTAGGTCTCCTGTGCTGTTGACATAATATCTAGACCAACGAGAGGCAGCTAGAATATATTCTGTATAAACATAATCCCTTACATAATAAGATATTGCACACTGTGATTAATTTAGGCATATATATTGTACCTAATTATCCATTATTAGCTTTCATTAAGTTCATTATCTTATGAAATACTCGGATCGAAAGAAGTTTTATTATACTATTATATTATGGTGTTTCTTCAAATTATGCTAGAATAAAATTCATCCATCCTAATTTCATATCATATTTAATATGTAAGGCACTCCTTTATTTTTTTGCTGGTTTTGTCAAAAAAGATCGAATATTGAATACACACAAAAGGTTACCTCTATATAAACGAAGACCATTGGAAGTTCAAGTTATCCATGCACCGAATATTATAAGACAATATTTAGGTTAAGCTCAAACTAATTGTTGGACAAACAAATACTTACGAGAGATACATTAACATTGCCTTTGAAGGTAATACCTGTTTTTTATTTTAGCTTCGTTGTTTTCATTACTCAACATTACGAAATAAACTTCTTGTTACTGGTTGTTGCATTACAATACCTGAATACTGAGTAAATTGATACGTTATGATTTCTGTAGACATTTTTGGGATTACAGAAAACAATAACACGATGCGCACGTGCAATCGCGTATGCAATATAGAAAAGGATAATTCTGAACAAATAAGGTTCCATAAAATGTACCTATTACATTGTATTGACTACTTAAGGGTATCATAAAATCTACTTAACTATTTAATTTCATTCTAACGGGAAATCAAAACGACAACAAATAGTTTATATAACGTCGTTGGACCCCTAAATATTCAATTAAAAAGCCATTTTATTCATAAGTAATCTCTTTAAAAATTTTATCAAATTTAACTACCTAATTTTATAATTATAGCTACATATGTGATTTGTTTCATTACTTCCAGTTTTCAATTTTTTAGACAAAATCGCGCGGCGTCTTTGATGCCCCCTTTAGTTTTAGATAGAAGAAATTGTATATTTCGAGAATTCGCTTTGTTTAAAATTTTCAATCTTTATATTTATTACCAAATAGGACTACTTCCACAACAAATCAATAAATTTATTCTTTACACAAGGGAATTGTACCATAACAATCAATAATTTTCTCTCTAATAGTCTCATCGCCTAAAGTTTTAACAGTTTAAGAATGGCCTGAATAAAATAATACAAGAATTAAATAATGGTCAAGTTCTTATCAGATTATGCCTTTTTTTAACGGTTGCAAACTACTACCGATTTACATTTTCAAATTGAAATGTATCATAATTAGCATGATTCTTAATTTCATATTCCTGAAGTGAGTTTTGAGGTTACTACGAGGATTAAACGCATGCGATAGGGTCGTGTATATTTATCTAAACCTTGGTCCCTATAATTGCTATGGTAACATTGTGCTATAGGTAGTAGCGAGCGGCAAGAAGCGGGGCTAGCGACGCCGCGCGAGTAGCGGCCGGGCTCTCCGAATAAAGGCACATAGAGTAATGATTCATTTTGTTATCCTACATGCAGTACTCCTCATACTGACCTCTTCTTATCGACATATTTTTGTTTTATCTTAGTCGGCCTAAAACTAATTAGAGGGTTAAATTTAATACACTACTTTTTGTTTAATTTAAATGTCACACCACTATTTCTCCTCCGTTCGCAATACATAACACTTTAGTAAGTTTGACATCACATCCTAGAAGTTCTACGACATTGAACTCATCATCGCTATTCATTTTGGCAACATGGTGGTGGAACTAAATATGTCTAATTACCTAAAGGCGGAATCGCCTTAAAATAGAACTAGCAAAGTGTAAAGAACTGTGGACTCAGTAGTTGTCTTCACACTTGATCTCCCGTGATGCGGGCTGCGTGGACCACTGCGGCTCAGCCGAGCTATCCCACTCAGGAAATTCATATGAATAATTGTCACTAGGGGAATCTTCAAGTGCAATTTCAGTGCGACTAAACGCCTCGGCGAACTTTCCTATCTCGGTGGAGCCAAAAGCTTGTTGAAAAGCAGGCAGTGGTACCACTGGAGGCCGTTTCTCTTCGGGGGGTGAACGCTGCGGCTCCGTGTAGAATCGGTCGCGTAGTGCTCGTATATTTTCGACTTGTGTTGCCCCAGAAGCAAACTCCGGCGTGGTTCGCTGCCTAACGCCACTGTCACTATTGTAATGACACTCTTCGTATACAGGGTATGGTGTCGATCTTCCATTTTGATTGCAGACCGGATTCGGAGCGGTCGGCTGAGGACCCTGTAATCATTTTAACTCACACATATATAATCGTTCATAGACTAGACTTATTGCGCTTGGATGCCTGCGAGTATTGTCACTTAAATCTAAATTCAATACGATGATTCACGTTCCATTTTCTTAATTGGTTGTAAGCCATCAGGATTATGGATATGTAGTTGCCTCCACTGTGAGATGATTAGGTATAAATATCCCGAATTATCTTCGCATATGTAGGGTATGGATAGTTCTCACCTTCACCGAGCGATAATCTGCAGGATAACGCATGTGGTCGCGTGAGCACGCGCTTCTCGTCGCCCAAGCGCTACTAACTGCATTGGCCCCATTCCAGCCCCCACCGCCTAAGACTCCGGGCTGAAAACACATAAAGAAAACATAATTAATTTATTCAAATGACTTTATGGACTGTTAATATAATAAAAAAAGGTAATAAATAACTCTATACTACGATATTATATTTTTTATATAATAAGATGAAAATTTGGAGAAGAAAGAGAAAGTGTACGTTTGTTACGCTCTCATGCCAGAACGGCTTAACTGAATAAGATTTGGTACAGATATAAACATAGGTAACCTTTTATTTCAGTGATAAAACACGAACATTAAGGCGATACATTATTAACAGTATTAGTATAAATAATCAAATTGAAACATGGGTACAGCGGGGCCCAGCTATTATTATTAATAATAATATAGGTCTTCAAATCAAGCGCGGGATCTGCGGCGGGCACACCCAGTTAAAAAAACTGTTACTTATTGCACTCACTTACATCCTAGCAATACGCTTTTGTAACCTCACAATTACCTGATAATGCGGCCACATTTGCGGCTCGCAGTAGGTACTCCCTCGACCATTCATCCCGCAGTCTGAAGGTGGCTGAAAAATCAGGTAATAATAATTTATTAAATTTGGGGATAGTAAGCTTGATCGTAAGGTTCATAATAATATTTACGGTAGTGTATAATATAAGCTCGTGTTCAAATATGCGTTTCCAATTGGCTCTACTATTCACTGGCAACCTTTCATCCCGTATACTCGCGTGGTTATCCTCTAATCTGCATATTGACATATATGCTATGGTGTTGCTTACCTCAAGGTACCATAGATGTACGTACTTATTTGACATATTTGTATCATTATATACAACATATATACCTAAAACGTACCATATTATATGATTATTTGGGGTACCTATCGGGATTCGCTTGTTTCACTGAGTATCGATTGTGAGGGTTCAAGTAGGTAGGAAGCCAAGACAACGACAACTTGGCTACCGATACGGATGACTGTTACACCGAAGTGTAACATAAACGACCCAAGAAAATAAAATTTATATTGTATAATACCATTTAATTTAAACATTACATTATGCCAATATATAGTATTTTATAGGTCCAACATAATTTATAATTTATTCAAATTATTTATTTATATTTTTCATCATTTATAATGTAAGCCGTGGTGGCCGAGTGGTTCGAGCAGTTGCCTGTGACACAAAGATCGCAAGTTCGAATCCCGACTGTACCAATGAGTTTTTCAGAACTTAAGTACAGTGATTAGTCACACCACGAGCTTTACGGTGAAGGAAAACTTCGTGAGGAAACCTGCATACGTCTGAGAAGAAATTCAAAGGCGTATGTATAGTCGTGCTTGAGTAACGGCGATGGACTCGCCATCTGTCCCGTTGGCACCTAATATACCTCTGGCCGAAAGTGGGTGTGTGGGTATTACCCATACACCTCTGCCTACCCTTTCGGGGACCCTTGTGGGAAGGCGTGAGGATATTTATTTATTTAAGTTGAAGAAGTTTCAATGTCAATTTAATACATTACTTTCTCAGGAAACGAAAAGATAGCTTGTTTTGATTTTCATACATTTAAGACTACTATTTTGATGTATCTATTAACTAGCAGCAACTGAAGGTCATGTTTTGACTACGTAGATTACTATTTCACTCCTCAAATTGAGGGAACCATCATGAATATAATTCCAGTAATTCTTCTAGTAATTCTAAGTATTCTTAATGTTAACTAAAACTAAACATGAAGAGAACTGTCGAGGATGATTAATGAGATTGATGGATGTCAAACAAATTAAAAAGGTCTTTAAGTCTAGGGAGGACAGGGCTCTAATTCATCTACCCTGTGAAGCACTCGACGTGAAATTCAGGTATGTAATGATTATACGGTAGTTCATAGGGTAACATATAAATAAATAAACATGAGCGCACAATCTGCAGAGATAATGCTTAGTGTCGCATACGAGCCGATCGATGTCCCGGCTCCTGAGTGCTGATGCAACGCAAAAAGTGCACATTACATACTCAATGAATTTTGGAAACAGGTTAATGTATTTATCCTTAAAAACTTCACTTCTTTAATATATTTACGTAGATACGTGTATACGTATATAGATACATAGACATATTTATATATACTATACACGTCTTTTCTACAATACAATTTTTTTCTGAGCTTATCACGATCATTGTTACCATGATTTACGGTGAAGGAAAACATCGTGGGATAGCCTGCAAACGCTTAAAAAAATATTAAAAGGTATGACGGGTTGGTGTTATCATCAAAGGTTGACTGGTTTCTCAGTAATAGAACATTAAAATAAAGGTGAAAATAAGTAGGTTCTATGACTATTTATCATAAATACAATTTGATATAATTACTATATTATACTATTTATATGAATTACTTCATAACGTCCTTTTTTAAAACTAAAGTAACGAAACAAAACACTACTATCGACTTTGTTTTGGTCGTAGATTTAATAATAGCGGTAAAAATGCTACGCGTTGCTACGCCGCCGCTACGTTGCTACGGTATTTACTTTCGCTGATGGTACTTTCATTACTATTCTATCTGCGTTATATCTGTGAACTTGGCGGAATAGAGATACCATCATATATATTAACGTCTACGTACTTACTATAATATAATAAATATTACTTATTATATGGAATTAATATAATATCATAATATTAAAATTCGATAGAAAATATTAATGTACTATTTGTAAATTCTAATATGGGTCATTATTTATAAATCATAATGTTCCTTATCGCGTAATTTCATAAAGCAGCCGAGTTCAAACAGTTGCAAATGGCTGTAAGGTACTGGCGCATGGGGGAAGTAAAGTAGTGCCGGGAGATTTGCAGAGGCTAACTATCGAGCGGCAACGACGAGCGCGCGGTGCGAACCACGTGACTTATCGATTAGCGCGGCGCCCACGACACTGGGAAAAATCAACCGCTGACAGCTTTCATAGGGCACCTCCACCTCGCCGCTCGCCCGCACGTCCCCGCCCTCATTAGCGCCTTTGTGATGCTCACTTGTCTCGTAATATGATGCCCTAATCATAGCACTTTCGACTTGATTACATGTCATCGCAACTTTTACTTACAGATATCTTATTTATTTGCCATCTTATTACAAATATAAGCATATTTATTTACGCTTTTGAAGGGTTCCAAGAGAAGATAAAGGTGTAGCAACACCAAAATCACATATTCAAGTTCTAACGCGACTGAAGAGTCTTTTGTAATTTCTGCGATGACTCAATTCCGATGTTTGTATTTCTAAAACAGTTTTATTTAGCTTGCCCAATTTATATTTTTGGTCAAATTTAGTTTTTGAAAGTTACACCATCCCTTCCCACTTCCCACATTAATTCAGTACACAGTTCGTAAAAAAATTACGACCGAGATTTGAACTTGGAATCTTCATTATTACGTGCCTACATAGACCGGTACGGCATAAAATGTAGCTTTTTATTGTACGTTCAGAAATAATACTGGAAGCTACATGTTACGATTATGGACTATCAATAAAGTATTATAATGAAGAAATTACTCCATTATCATGTAAGTGAGTTGTCAAAATTGAACCCATAAAGCATTGCTTAGAATGTTTGAATATATGGAATGGGCAGTCGGAATGTGTCTTTCAAGGCTCGTTTGGCTGTGCATGGGGAGTGTTGGTTCCGACACTAATGTACGGAAGTGAAAGTTGGGTATGGCAGAAGAAGCATGAAAGCCGAATAAATGCAGTTGAGATGAGAGCGTTAAGAAGTATCATAGGAGTTAAACTGAGTGACAGGATAAGAAATAGTGAGATAAGGAAACGTTGTGGTCTGAAAGAAGATGTAGTGACAAAAATTGAGAAAGGTATGCTGAGATGGTTTGGCCATGTCGAGAGAATTAATTAAGAACGATTGACGAAGAAAGTGTATAAGGCGAGTGTGAATGAAAGTGTTGGAAGGGGTAGACCTAGACGGACGTTTCTAGACCAAATTAGGGATGTCTTGAAAAAAGGTCAGGTCAAGAGTACCCTAAACCGAAGAGCATGTATGAAGAGAATAATGAAAGTGGACGAAGCAAAAGAAGTATGCAAGGATCGTAGCAAGTGGAAAGAAGTGGTCTCTGCCTACCCCTACGGGAAAGAGGCGTGATTATATGTATGTATGTATGTATGAACTTGAAGTTTTAGTTACTTTTTTATATTTCTATTACACAAAAAGTAATATTGCAAATAAATATCAATGTCGCAAAGCAAAACTTTAAAAAAGAACTTATTTTATTGAACATCGCTTACAAAAGATTCTATAAAGTGTCAACTGAATAAATTATTCATGAAATAACATCAAGTTACCGAATTAAGTCACCGAAAAAGGGTCGAGCCCGTCATTTGAATCCCTATAATTGCAGAATACTTTGAATGATTAGTCCGACATAGTAACGTGTGACCAAAATTAATTAAATATTCCTTTTTCAAGGACCATTCTCTCATGTGTTATTTGTATTGGATTTATATCTTCAACAAAGGACCCGAAGAGGTAGGCAGAAGTATTACAACACCCTTTTTTCATCTGAGATGTATTTAGGGTCCAACAAGACAGATGGTTAGTCTATAATCGTTTCTCGAGAATTAAAGTGTAGAATATATCACACAGCACGAGTCTTAAATTGAAGGAAAACATCATGAGGGAACCGTAATATCTAAAATCGAGCTTAAGAAACGGCGACAGATTCCCCTCTCCCTATCTCTAACGTTTGCGCTTTTTACGTTTACTGATGGTATAATACTATTAACATTTCATTTTATTCAAGATTCAATTACTGTATTAAGCCGTTGTTATTGTTATATTGTCCGCAAGCATTACTGTATTTTTTAAGAGTACCTACTGATGATTATGTGACAATTTGAACATTTGAAAAGTGTTTTTATTCCCTTTCAAAAACTTTCTTGGGTTTCTTTAGGAAAGTCAAAGCAGTAAAAATTTACACAAAAGATGTCCGAAGTTTTGCAATGAAACTGGTTACGGAGACAGGTACTTATATTTTGTGTGCACGTGACAAAGGGGAGGCTTTGCGACAAGTATGAGAGAGGTACTTACTGTGGGCGGCAGTGGCAGGTGGTGGGCGGGGGTGTGTGCGCGCTCCCTCCGCGCCAGCGATCGCCGCACACGCGCCTCCTTCGATGCGTACACGCCGTAGTCTAATACAGAGAAACATAAATAGATAATACAAATAATATATTAATTCCCTCCCTAACTATCCTTTATATTTTCAAGGGGAGGGTTCGAGTAATTCTCATAAACAGTTGTTCCTTATTAGCATTTTGATTTGTTTGATGATCAGTTCTCGTTAGAAATGTGCATCATACATACATACATACATATAATCACGCCTCTTTCCCGTAGGGGTAGGCAGAGACCACTTCTTTCCACTTGCTACGATCCTTACATACTTCTTTCGCTTCGTCCACTTTCATTATTCTCTTCATACATGCTCTTCGGTTTAGGGTACTCTTGACCTGACCTTTTTTCAAGACGTCCCTAATTTGGTCTAGAAACGTCCGCCTAGGTCTACCCCTTCCAACACTTTTATTCACACTCGCCTTATACACTTTTTTCGTCAATCGTTCTTCATTCATTCTCTCGACATGGCCAAACCATCTCAGCATACCTTTCTAAATTTTTGTCACTACATCTTCTTTCAGACCACAACGTTTCCTTATCTCACTATTTCTTATCCTGTCACTCAGTTTAACTCCTATCATACTTCTTAACGCTCTCATCTCAACTGCATTTATTCGGCTTTCATGCTTTTTCTGCCATACCCAACTTTCACTTCCGTACATGAGTGTCGGAACCAACACTCCCCCATGCACAGCCAAACGAGCCTTAAAAGACACATTCCGATTGCCCATGAAGGAGTGCAAAGCCCCATTCACCATGTTTCCTGCATTCACTCTTCTTTCAATATCACTCTCACACTTTCCATCTCTTGTAAACTTTGAACCCAGATACACAAACTCATTTACCTGTTCAATTTGTTCATCTCCAATCACGATATTACACTCTGACACTGCCTCATCTCTTTCAAACACCAATACCTTCGTCTTTTTTACATTCATATTCATTCCCTTTCTAATAAAAGCTCCACTCATAGCAGTTACCATCTCCTGCAACTCCTCGGCCGTAGACGCAAGTAATACCTGGTCATCAGCATACATAAAACACTTGACGAGTAACTCATTCATTCTCAACCCACTTTCATTCTCTTTTAAATCTGTCAAGCAATTGTTCATGAACAGATTAAACAGCCACGTTGACGCTACACATCCCTGTCTAACACCTCTTTCGATATTAAACCATTCAGTGTAGGCCCCGTTTATCCTCACACAAGCACTAGAATCCCTATACAGAGATTGCAATGCCCGCACGAGGTTGCTGCTCACACCGTTCACGGACAATGCTGACCACAGTTCATTCCTCACCACTCTATCATAGGCCTTTTCAAGATCAACGAACGCGCAATAGACCTTCTTGTTTTTGGCCAAGCACTTTTCGGCTATGTACCTCAAGGAAAAGACCTGATCCGTACATCCCATTCCCTTTCTAAATCCCGCTTGTGCATCCCATACCTTTTCATCTGTTTCATTCACAACCCTTTCAATCAACACTTTCGCATACAGTTTCCCGACGACGCTGAGAAGGCTTATACCGCGGTAATTTATGCAGTCCTGCCGTGACCCCCTTCCCTTAAACAATGGCACGATTACGGCTTTGCACCAGTCTCCCGGTACTTGCCCACTTCGCCAGCACAAATTGAAACGGCGGCACAGCTGGCTAGCCACTATGCCCTGTCCGGCCCTCAGCATCTCGACGGTAATCCTGTCATACCCTGCAGCCTTACCTAATCTCATACTTTTCAACGATTTCACTATTTCATCCATGCTTATCTCGCTTTCATCAACATTTATATTCGGTTCCATGGAAGGTGCCGAATGCTGTACCTGCACTTCCTCTCTTTCAAACAAACTTTCAAAATACTCTTTCCATCTCTTTAACACACATTCTTCTCCTTTTATAATGCTCCCATTCTGACTCCTGATT